>PVKS010023813.1:0-25203 GCA_004027875.1 Aplodontia rufa | reverse complement strand
GAATCCCTTTAGAAACCTCACAAGAGGGAGGAGTGGGGTCCAATATTCATTCTCCAAACTCCCCTCCAGGCACAGTTCCTTCTGGATGGCTCAGTCCTTTGACTCTGAGTCTGTCAACTTTGGGGAACACCCTCCTTTCCAACTCCAGTAACTAGTTTCATCCCTCGTGCTTTAAGGATGAGAGGTGTTAGTAGCTCCATTATCCCTTGCAGTTTCCCTAGACTCTCACCTTTGTGAACACTCTCTTAAACTACCCTAACTTTACTCTAATTTGAATTCTATCTATTGCTATTTAATACTGACTGATACAAAGACAAATCTCTACAGCTTTGGTAGTTTTTTTAAATGACAACTCTCTTTCATTTGAATCATCAAAGATGATCATGTTTAAAATAAGCAGGTAAGCAACAGATTATCTCTACAGAGTAAGAGAAAACATTGAATGTTGATAATTGAATTGTCCAGAATGGACAAAAGAGCTTTTTCACAGGAATATTTCCATTACATTCTGGGCAGGACATCAAAATCTCAGCTCTGCCTTCCTCATATTGCAATTTATCTTGCTCAGTATTTCATCTTCTCTGGAAGTTTGAAATCAGATTTAAACGACCGGGAGTCAGTGGTGAAACATTCGTAAAATGTAAGAGTTTTCACAGCATGGAACATGCAGATGTTCGTTATTTGTCATGCAATGGGGACATTATCATTTTTACTGATCTAGTAACTGGCTATCCATATTTCTAGCTCAGAACAGGTGTCGTTCCACTGTTTCTTCATTCTGTTTTTGGCATGAATATTTGAAAGTTTAATTTTTATCGCAACACTCACCATATTAAATTAACAGGTGTGGGTGTGTTTCTGTGGTGCATTTCTTCATTTCTTTATTAGATGAAAGTCAGATCTCATTCAGAGGTTATGGTGAATATTAGTGGTATTAGAACCCTGTTTTCTGACTTACAGTTTTCTGTTACTTGCCCTCAAAGGCTAAGATTGGTCTAAATAATTATGAGAGTGAATAATGTATATGCATTTTTCAAAACAAAAACTTAATGTGACAATCTAATAATCACCCATACATGCTGTTTATTACAATTCATAAGCACCTTCCCATAATTTTGTTCTCATCTGAGCCCCAGAACAACTCTACAAGTCAGGCAGAGGGCTTCAGTTTATTGGTCCAATATTCCACATTGCTTCTGGGTGCCCTTTGGAGATAGTCATCATACCCAAGAGCAAAGAAGGCCATTATGTAATTTGAGCAAGAGTGCAGTGTAGAAAACAGACTGATGGAAGAGAGAGAAGGCAGGCAAGCTGGATGCTGTAGCAAAACCTCAGGTGGCAGATGAGGTGGGCTTGGGTGAAGGAAATAGAGGTGAGCCGATAAAGGCACATCTGAGGTGGAGTTCAGCAGTAGAATAGGTGACAGTTGATAAATTAATTAATAAAGATTATGGTATCAAATGTCTTTTACAGTACTTCAAAATAAAGCAACAGTCACTTCTATGTGGTAAATTATGATGGATCTTTTTATTTCTGTCTGCTTAGAATTTTATGGACATCCACATATCACCAAATACCCAGGTATTTCTTTTTGAATCATACTTTTCCTTTAAAAAAATAAATAGGAAAAGCATTTTGCTATACAAAGTGAATCAGATTAATTGATTACCAACAAATTATTAATTTAAAGCAATACATTATGAAGTCATTCTTGGATTTTCCATCTGTGGACTTAAATAAACAGTTCAATTAAATTTTCTCTTTAGGATTCAAAGGATCTCAAAATTGCTTGGTTGGTAGGAGAGTAGTCTGGAGTGGGAGCCATGCATTATATCCACACATATACCTATGCCCACATATATATATATATTTAACTTAGTAACTCGTGAAGCTTAGGGAGGAAATTTAACAGTGATTATATGGTGAACTGATAAAGCAAATGCTAAAAACAAAGCAGGTGTTTTCAAACTTTAAAATACTTTGCACTCCAATGTTTTTGTTACTGCTCCTACTTTTATTCTAGGCCTGATTAGAAAGTAAAATAGAGGCTGGAGTCAGTTTTGGGGGGAATCTTATGGAAATGCTGACTTGTTAGAAAAAACATTCTCTAAATCAATAAGTCTAGAAAGCAAAATGTAATAGTTTCCCTGGTCTCACTGAGCGATTTCACCTATTTTTATTCACTGAGAACCGGTTTGAGAAGCAGTGGGGTCAGGGCATGAATTGCAAACTGCAGATCACTGCCCCACAACCTGCATTTGTCCTTTACATTAACTTCCAAGAGAAGATGCAGGATGTGTTCTCCTTCAGTTATCCTTTGATATTAAAAGTGAGCCTTGTTATTAAGTGTTTTATTTATCTTAGAAAAGGGAGTATGGACTGTGTTAAGTGGCATATAAATAGCAAATCTACATTTTCAAAGGATGGAAGTAACACTCGTATAAGTGTCTGGCATTAAAGTCTCTGTTTATGGAGGGGAGGCGTGAATTCACTGTATTGTTTGAAATGGGACTGGAGGGGCTTGCAGGCTTGCATTGCCCAGGCATCTGCTCTACCTCTGCCTTGCTGTAGGGCCTTAGGATAAATCATTTAACCTCCATACACCACAGTTTCCCCATCTTTAAAATGGATAACATAATTTTTACTCTGTGGTGTTGCTGGGAAAAACTACAAATGGTACTGCTGTAAGGCACTTTGCACACAGCAATCTCTCAGTAAATGCTCATTCTTATTGTATCATCATCATCATATCTATTCTGTCATAAGAATGCCTCTTTCCACTACAAAATATTAAAAAAGAGGAACCCCTTTAGGATATAGCTCTGTCTAAGCAATCTTGGTTGCTCCACCGTGAGCGGTATCTCTACCTTCCTAAAAGGCTCTCAGAGTGATTGAGAAATCTGTGACACCTGCAGTACTCACAGCTGCAGTCTACATGAACATGCCATGGGTGTCAGATAATCATGCATTTATTAAACCCCTGCTGTGTGCAAAGCATTATTCCAGATATAAGACAAGGGGTGAATTCTGTGCTCCAGGGAGCTTACAGGGGAGCTGAGACAACCAGGTGAAGAGAAAGAGCCATACAAGGTAACTTGTGCTAAATGCCAGGTGAGTCCAAAGAAAAGTGACGAAGGTTTTCAGAGAAGGGAAAGATTGTTGTGAGCAAGAGTCAAAGGACTTCAGAGAAGACATATGGCTCAAAGTGGCTTTCAAGGATGCCTGAGGCCCAAGTGAGGACAGAAATCGAGTTGCCAGGAGACTCAGAGGAGTGGAGTAGAGAAGTGCTCCCAAAGCAGGGTCCTGGGAGCACAGCACCATCAACTTCAGCTGCCATGATAAAAATGCCAGACTAAGTGACTTGAACAGAAATCTGTTCTCACCGTTCTGCAGGCTGGAAGTCCAAGACCCAAGTGCCAGCTGTTTCGGTTTCTGGTGAGGGCTCTCTTCTGACCCGCAGTCTCCTTTCCACTGTCCTCTTCTAAGTGACTGTGCACAGAGCAGAGCAGGATAGGGCAGACGGGAGATATAGTTAAGAGAGCAGTGGGTTCTGAGACTACGTTCCTATTGAATCCTGCTGGGTCTGTGCAAGCTCTGAGCAAGCGCCACAGTGAGGGGGGATATGTAGAATCACAGAGCAAGACACTTTTGAAAGGAGTGGCCCAGACAGGGTAAGCATCGGGGAAGGATAGATACCCATGCCACATACATACTTCTGGAGCTTGTGCCTCCAAAAGCCTCTAGTTAAGTCAGCACTTCAGAAGGGATAAGTATACGTCTACTTGAATCCTCCGGACAAAGCATTGTACCTGTAAACAGGACCAAAGATGTGAATTATGATTACCACTACAGTGAGCTTGATCCAGTGTTATACAGGGCAGTGGCCTTCAGCACCATGTAAAAGATTTAAAGATGTTGGCCGTTGACATGCACTTAAGTAATGCGTTATCTCATTTAGGGTGGTTCTCTAATGGTAGTAAATATCAGAATCATATTAGGAACACACAGCCCAGCCCCACTCTTGGCTTCTAATTCAGAAAGTCTGGGTGCGGTCTGGGAATTCACATTTATAACAAGACCCAGGTCTCACTTTGCTGCTGTTCCAGGAGCCACACTTTGAGAACTATTGTTATGCCTAATCCAGAGATAGGCCTATAAAGAGGGTCACCTGCAGTTAATTCAGGGTTCATATATTGGCTGAAAAACTATAATGGCAGGGTTTTTTTGTTCTCAGAAAAGTGTTTACAGACTGAAGCTTCCAAATTAAAGAAGTACTCCAAAATCAGAATAACAAAATATAGTCACACAAAAGCATGCATTTTGTAGCCTCAGAAGAAGATCCTCATAAAAACTGCACTAAAGCAAAAAAAAAAAAAAAAAAAAAAAGCAAAAATAGAATAAAGGCTTTAATGGAAAAGAACTTTTTACCACATATCTTAGCTGTCACTTAAAATAATATTGCCTTAGCAGGGAGAAGTGGTAGTGCAGACCTGTAATCCCAAGGACCAGGGAGGCCAATGCAGGAGAATAGCAAGTTTGAGGCCAGCCTCAACAACTTAGCAAGACCCTGTCTCAAAATAAAATAAAAAATGCTGGGGATGTAGCTCAGTGGTAAAGCACCCTGGGTTCAACCCCTAACACCTCCAAACAATAGCATTGCCTTTCTACGTCTAAGAAAAGAATCTGAAAACTTGATTTTTGTCTAATAATCCAAAACAAAGGGATTATTTTCAGTTTCATTTTGTTCATGTGCAATATTATGTAAATAATTTAAAAGCCAGATTCTATGGGAAAGTGTCGTAAATGTTCTATGTTTTACTGTCTCAGCATCCAATTTTAGGCCTGATACAAGTTGCTTGAAGCCTAGCTATTCCCTGTCACTTTTGGTCTAGTAAAAACTTTCCATCCTGAGTGGCTGTTTGGGATACAGCCCCTCTGTTCCTCATGTCCCAGACTCGAACCTAACTTATGCCACAGCAACTGACCACATCAAAACCTAATAGTCAACACCAGAGTCAGGAGTCACTTACACACACCCCTGATCTTCATGGGGCTTGCTTTAAACTAGCCAGTCCGCAACTCCTGTGGGACAGCCTGAGGCATTAAGGCCCCAGAGCTTAATAAAGTGTGGGTCTTCTGCGCTTTCCCAGGCTGAACGTCTTGCCACCTCCAGGTTTTCTGAGGCACCAGAACCTAACTGTCCCCTGGCCAGGGTTCTCCTAGAGAGTGACTGTTTTGGCCTACGGTTGCTCTTAACAGACTGAAAGACCAAATTAGAAACTTCCAAAGCATATAAATCATAACAAAAAGCTTGGCTGTTTGCCTGTTTGCTTATAGTGTATGTTCACATTGTGAAACGTGTTTATGATAGATTGAGAACACACTAGACCCATTCCGCTCTCAATTGCATTGCTATCTTATGGCATACAGCTATGCCCTGTTTCATTTTATTTTCTACTTAAAGTCATTTCATTGCTTTGGTTTGTAAACACCTTAAATTCCCTTTTACTGAAAAAGCAAAGTAACTTGAGAGTGCATCCCCTTAGCAACCATAACCTCCAAAGCTGAAGAAATTAAACAGAGCAGAAGTATAAGCCCCATGCCCTACATCATTTAAAAAAAAAGTTGTGGGTCTGGAGTGGTGGCACAGTGGCAATGGCACTTGCCTGGCATATGCAAGGACGCAGGTTCAAACTCCAACACCATGTATACAACAGAGTGTCAGATCAATGAAAGTCATGTGATAAAATAAATAAAATCGATTCCTCCCTACACACACACACACACACACACACACATACATACATACACACACAGAGTTCCTTTCTCTCTTTAAAAAAAGAAAAAAAGTTGAGTTGAAAGACAGGAAAGTTACTATGAAGAAATTCAAGAGCAGAATATACAGATAAATTAGAAATGAATAAGAAGATCAGTTTTTTTTTTTAGTAAAATAATTTGGAAATTAGCAGGTAACTATTATAGTTTTAGATGGCAAGGCTAGTGACTACCAGGCAAACATTATGGTCCTAATTTCCATAACACAAAGCACACCCATGGCCATGTACTTGCTCCCCTAGTGACCCAATAAGGAACATGAGACATTCAGCTGACATTGATCCTTTGGGTATATTATGTGACCTTAAGAGTCACATAGGTAGTAAATGGTAGAACTGGGTTGCAGATTCTTCCAATTACAAGCAGAGACTATCTGCACTACCAAATAAATCTAAACATTTAAAATGATCCTATGACCATCTAAGTAAAACCATTTTAGTCTGAACTTGTTATTCTTCTTCATGAGCCTACCATTGGTTATCCAATATGAACATCTGAATTAAGAAGTAATAAACCGAGAACTTCTCGTTATTTATGTAGATGCAATAACAGATAAGGACCCATAGATATTAATTCAACAGACATCTGTATATTCTCTAATATTTGCCTGATAGTGGGAAGTGTTAGAGAAATACAATTAAAGATAATTTCCTCCCAGTCCAGTAAACTTCAGTACAAATATAGAAGAGAAAAAAGTTTATTGAGTAAGCCTTAAACCAGAAGTTAATGTGCCTCAGAGGAAATCCACTAAGAGATTGCAAAGATAAAAATTTCATCTTTTCATATAGACAAGGAGACATGACCAGTTACATACATGTTCTCAAAGTGGGCAAGAACTTGTCCTCCAGAGGAGTTAGCACCATCATCACAAAGTCCATCCTAAACTCATTTAAAAACTGAAGTAACCACGTGTGTTAGATTGGCTTTGTACAAAGGATAAACTTCTCATATCTTTATGAAAGGAAATTGTTTTGCAATTGGTGTCTCCTGTTCTTACAAGGAAGCCAGTCCTGTCAGATCAGGGCTCTGCCGTTATGACCTCATCAAACCTCAACTGCCTCTTTAAAAGCCCTGCCTCCAAACATAGTCCCATTCGAGCTAGGGCTTTCACATATGAATTTGGGAAGGGGAGAGACAGACTTAGTTTGTAACAAAGAATTAAGCATCTTCATTTTCTTTTTAATCAAAAAAAATATATATATATATAGAGAGAGAGAGAGAAATATAATTATCTGTGGTCTATGTGATATTTCAATGCATGTGTTTTATGTAATGATAAAAACAGTGATTAGCATATCTGTCACCTTAAAATGTACCATTTCTTTGTGAGAACATTCATAATACTCTCCTACTTATTTTGTATAACACTTTTTGTTAACTATAGTCACCCTACTGCGCAATAGATCATCAGATTTATTCCTCTTCACTATAACATTGTACTTCTTGACCAACCTCTCTAGCCCCATCGTCTCATACCTTCCCTACTCTCTCGTAGACACTATTCTGTGGGAAGACCTTGTGGTATATTTTGAAGTTATATGATGCCTCTAGTTTTTTTTTCTTTTTATTTAAGATTTGGATTTTTGAGGTTTTTTGTGGTTCTATACAAACTTTTGGATTTTTTTTCTATTTCTATGAATAACCCCATTGGCATTTTGATAGAGATCCCATTGAATCTGTAGGTCATGTTGGTATCTACACCGAAGAAAACAAAGTATGGATATTTCTATACCGTTCTTGTAATCATGAACATGAAGTGTCTTTCATTTCTTTCTTAGATTCCTTTCATCAGTACTTTAGTTTTTCAGTGAAGAGATCTTTCACCTCCTTGGTTAAATTTACAATTTGGTAGCTATTATAAATGGGATTCCTTTCTTGATTTTTTTTGCAGATCACATATTAGTGTTGTTAATTTTTATATATGGGTTTTTGTATGTGGCCTTTACTATGGTGATTTTTACATCCCACTATTTTGTTGAATTTGTTTGTTAGATCTGTTGGTTTTGGGATGGAGCCTTCAGGGTTTTCTACATATGAGAATGTCAATGTCTCATCTGCACACAAGGATGTCTTCCTTTATGATTTTCAAATGCCTTCTATTTCTCTTTCTTGTTTGCTCTGGCCAGAGGTTCCAGTACTACATAACATAGAAGTGGCAGAGCATGTGCATGCTCATTCTGTTCCACCTTGTTGGGTAAAAGCTTTGAAATTTTCTAGATTCAGATGAATCCAGAATTAACTGGGTTGAACAATCATGGCCTTATTATGTTGAGGTACGTTCCTTCTACACTGAATTTGCTAATTTTTCTCATGAAGGGATGTTGGATTTTGTAAAATGTTTTTTTCTGTATCTTCAGACATATCGTGACTATTATGTTAATGTGATATATCCTGCATATTGATTTGTGTATATTGAACCATTCTTACTTTCCTGAGATGAATCCCATTTGATGGTGGTGGTGGAGGATCTTTCTGATGTTCTGTTGCAATTAGTTTGCTAGTATTTGGTGATGATTTTTGTATCTGTGTTCATTAGTGATATTGGTCTGTACTTTGTGGTATTGTCTTTGTCTAGTTTTGATAACACTGTGAAACTCACCTTTTAGCTAGAGTTTGGAAGTATTCCTTCTTTAATTTTTAATAGTTCAAGAAGAATTGGTATTAATAGTTGTTTAAATGTTTTGAAAAATTTAGCATTGAAGACTGGATTTTTCTTTGATAGAAGAATTTATTACTGGTTCAATTTCCTCATTCATTGTTGGTATGTTAAGATTTCATCTTCATGATTCAATATTAACAGACTGTGTCTAGGAATGTATTCATTTTTTCTGTTATCAAATTTATTGGCATGTAATTATTTCTAATTCTTATTATTCTTTGTAGTTCTGTGGTTTTACATTTCCTTTAAAATCTCTCCTTTGGGAGTCTTTTCTTTGTCTAGCTAAGTATTTGTCAGTTTTATCTTTTCAGAAATCCAACTCACTGTTTTTTGTGTTGTTTATCTGGTCTCTATTTCATTTATTTCTACTCTATTTTGTAATTTTTCCACCCCTTTACTAAATTTGGGTTGCATTTGTTCTTATTTTCTAGTTCATTGAGATGCAGTGTTAGATTGCTTTAGCTCTTTTTTTGATTTAGGGTTTTATTGCAATGATGTTCCTTCTTAGAATTGTTTTTGCTATATTCCATACGCTTTGGCGTGATGTATTTCCATTTTTTATCTGAAGGAGTTTTACAATTTATTCACTGATGCATTAATTATTCAGTAGTAAATTACTTAATTTTCATGTATCCATAAACTATCTGAACTTCCTGTTGCTGATTTCCATTTCCAGTTTTATATCATTGCATTCAGAAAAGTTAGTTGAAATGATTTCAATGATTTAAGATTGATCTTGTGCCTTAAAATATAATCTATTCTGGAAGGTATGAACTATACATTCAGTAGAATGTTGATTGAAGTATTCTGTTCATTTGGGCTAGAGTACAATGTAAGTTGTTTTTTTTTTTCAGGATGATGTAAACATATACAATTTATGTTTTCCTGCCTTAATTATTATTCACTTTTTAGTGTGTATTCCTTAATAACTTATTATAAGTTTATTTTAATTACCATTTCTTCTTATAGGAGTAATAAGACAGACTAAGCCTTTTTCATCATGTGGTATCTATTCTATCTGGGAAGACAAACCATAAATTAGCATATTCACAGATCATTTTTCAGAAATGATAGTCAAGGGGCTGGGGCAGGGGCTCAACAGTTATGCTTTCCTGGCATGCACAAGGACATGGGTTCAAACCCCAGCACCACAGACATAACCAAGTGTTGGAACAATGAAAGCCTATGAAAAACTAAATAAAATTGATTCATAATCTCTCTCTCTCACTCACACACTCATACTATCCCTCTCTCCTAAAAATAAAAAAGAAAGAAAGAAATGATAGTCAATAAAGCATGGCGATGGGTAAAAGACATTGGCTTAAAGGTGAGGCCAGCCAGCTCCTGGTTGGCCAGGCAGTAAACTGTTCCTAAGAATTTGGGAAGAAAGAAGCTAGAAAGGTTAATGTGTGGAAATAGAATTACCTAGGAATGCTGTGATATACTGAGTTGTACAGATTAAGGTCATCAATCAAAAATAATTTACCATCATCCCACTCACTTATTAATTCAGCTATTCATTCATTAAACTTTTAATCATTTGTAAATTTGTTTTATATACCAATATGATTAGAAGCTCCCCAGATAATTTTTTTCTCTCAGCAATAATTTACTACTCCTATAGATTTTATGGAACTATTGATTTGGATTAAAATTTATATTTTAATATGGGACTATCAGGTCATGTTGATTGAATACAAATACTGGTTCTGTGAAATGGCAGAATTCTTCTATCAGTAGAGTTCCAAAATCCCATGAAACACTATAGGATCTGAAATTCCCTGTGGGCTCAGGGAAAGAACAGATTTATCTACAGCCCTTCCCAGTTCTTAGAAACAACCACCAACTAATTCGTACAGCAAGATTCACTCACTATGACTGACAGAGTACAAAGCATAGATTATACAATAATGTAAGATTGTGTATTTTATAATTTCTACATTTAGATAGTAATTTCACAATTAAGGCCTCTGCATACCCCATTCCCTCTGCCATTTACTCGATTTATAAGCATTTCTGGCCGGTGGGAGTTCTTCACTATAAACGGGCATAGCCCAGCTCCACTTCTAATCAATCAAACTTGGAGGGAGGGGAAGAGAAAGTGAGATGATGAAGAGCCCCTCCATCCAGCTCCCTTCCCCACCCTCTGAGTCTCTACCTTGCATATCCCCTCGAAAATGACAAATGTCTTTTTACTTTAGTCAGGTAAGAGTTGACATCTTCAGACAAGATACTGATACATTTGATGAGTCAAGTTAAGCATGCTTTAATGAATAACTGAGTCACTTTTTTAAGTGAAAGGAGATAATGATTCAATATGTTTTTCTTTACTAAGTTTCAAAAGAGAATAAGATTAGTCCTGGCCATCCAGCATGGATAAGTCACTTAAGTCTCAGTAAGGTGGGTTTTGTGTTGTCATCTGAATCAGACAAAAATCTGAAGGAGGAATTGCAAAATCCTAGGGAGGAGATAGAGAAAGCTGAGATACCCTTCACACAACCTTGGCATTAGCATCTATGATCTACAGATACCATCCCTTCCAATGGCTCTTGGTTTATGTAGAACTCTGCCTCACCCTGCTTCATTAAATAGCCCTAGGGCCCAAAGCATTATCTGCTCAAATTTCAAGGTATATATTTGAAAGATATTCAAGAAATATATTTGAAATATATTCAAGGAATATATTTGACTATATTTTCATCTGTGAATGTGGTTATATTAATTTTTTAGGCCCTAACTGCCATTTTTAACTATGTAATTTTCATTAACTTCACTATGCTTCAGTTTCTCATCTGTACAAAGAGGATATTAGTCTCCATAAGTGGTTAGTGAGAAGATTAACTAAGTTAATATATATTAAAACTCCTAGAACAACACCTAGTGCAAAATAAATACTCTCTAAGTGGATTCCTAATTATAGAATTAGTAATACTGATTTTGTTTAAATTATCTGGTGAAATTGTGTTTACTTTATTTTGTCATGAAAACTATGTGGAAATACATTTTTTACCGCTAGTGATTAAGAGTGGTATTAGTAATACAGTTGCATAACATCTCCCCCAGAAATGATTTGAAATTCTTAAGCAGCTGCCATTTTTTCATTCTTTTGTTTTTTTGTACAACTCAGTCTGCCAAAGACTTGCCATTGATCTTGTATAGAAATGTAGCCAAATAATAGAAAAGTAATTTTCTATTAATCACTCAATATCTTGAATAAAATAGCAAACGTATTTACTAAAGGCATAAACATATTAAGTATTAAAATGTCTTTGAAATCTTGAATGATATAAGTTACTTCACTTGTAGTTATAATTGTCTTAGAGCTTGGTTGCAAGTTTTAACTGCATGAACCGGTAATTTTGGTCAAACACCTAGCATTACTGAATCTAATTAAATTGAACAGGGCTTAAGCTATTTAGTCTGAAAATTCAAACCAGAAATATATGTAAGTTCCAGCTTAGAGATGGAATTTACCAGATGTATTTTTCATGTTACGTAAATAATATTAATTCCTACTGTGGGCATCTTTTTCTACCAGAAGTGCTACCGTAATAAGACTCTTTCCTATATCACATGCCAAACATGCCTTCCTGTGAATTTTAGATAACTCATCCACCATGAACTATCTAACTACAGAAGCCAACTGATTATGGTATTTTAGTTTTGTGGGCTTCTTTCATCTATGAACTGGAATATAAAATAGGGTACGACCATTTTGCAAACCTAAATGACTTTAGGTTCCAGGCTTGCTCTCGGGAGCTATCATCTGCTATACACTTGCCCACACATGGACAATGGCTGAAGAGACCAAATGAGAGTAGCCAGCAGGGTCAAGCATGGTCATGTCATGAGATGCTGCATGGGCAACAGGATCAGGAAGCCCAGTCCTCAAGAAGGCAAGAGACAAGGGCAGTAGCAGTATGCTGGAGGAATCACAATGGGTTCAATAGGAGCTAATTGAAAAGATCCTTCTTTTTAGACAGATTTTTTAGGACCCAGTGTTCTTTGGTAGAAAGACATTTTTCCACAACTCCAGGCCACAGCTACTGCACACGTACGGAGTTTATCTTACTTAACCCAGGGCTTCAGATTCTCTTCTTAAAAATCCCACAAATGTGTCTGGGGAAGGCATGCCAAGGAAGGGAAGCTCTTCAGGCATGGAGCATCATCTCATTCCCTGAGGCACTGCAGAAAGGTGCACAAGAACTCCCACTGTTTGAAATGTATTCATTATAATAAAGAACAGGATCAAAAGATCTTTTCATGGTCTACCAATCTATTGACTGACTCATACTAAAAACTCAAAGTATAAATTAGTGAAAAATGTGTTAATATATGGTGTCAGAAATATCACAGGACACCACAAATGATAATTTCAAGTGTTAGAAAAGCAAATATATGGAATATATGGAATTTTTATTTTGAATTATAAAAATACAGTTACATGAAGCCAAAAGTATATTTTTTAGTTGAATCAAATTTTCATAAATCACCATAATGACTTTTTAAAAAAAAATTTAGGCATTAGCTGTGTTTCAGGGATATAGACTTTGTCTTAATATTTTGGGGGACATGTCCTAACATTGGACCCATCTAGTAAGGGAATGGAATGTCTTTCTGGGTAACAATGTCTACATGATAGAAAGTAGTCAGGCTAAGAATGGACAACAGTTTCCAGGCATTCCATACAAAGGACTCCAGTAATAAATGGAAGTGTTTAACCTCTAAGGTTTTTTTTAATTCTAAGATGTTATGATATTGCCGTGGGATCTTAGAAATTTAGAGGGAACACTTGATCAGGTCCTGTGTGCAGAGACACAGTGTGATGTTCTCAAGAGACATATCCAAGCTCAAACCATATGATTTGAGTGCATATAAATTCTGTTCAAGTTGAAAAAAGCAGCACTGGGAAATATTCATTAAAGATTTCCTGAAAGAATTGAATTTATCCTGATTTAGCTTGAACACTTAGAATTGTAAAAACTGGGTTGATTTTTATATAACTTATATATAATATAATAATTATACACAACAGGGTGGCACATAGTGTTTTAATACATGTACATAGTGTATAATACTAAAATCAGGTTAAACATATCTCCTCAAACATTAATCATTTCTTTATGACAAGAACTTTCAAAATCATTTCTTCTAGCTTTCTGAAATGTGCATTATCTATAGTCACCTATGTGCAATAGCATACCAGAACTTCTTACTCCTTTCCAACTGTAACTTGGTACATATTGATAAACCTCTCTCCATCCCCTACCACGCTCTACTCTCCCTAGCCTCCGGTAACCACCACTGTACTCTAACTGCTATGAGATCACCTGCTATGAGATCGTGTGGTACTTGTCTTTCCATGCCTGATTTATTTCACTTGATATAGTTAGCTTCAGTTCCATTTGAATTATCACAAATAACAGGATTTCATTTGTTTTTGTAGCTGATTACTATCCCATTGACAATTTGTACCACATTTTCTTTATCTGTTCACCATTTGCTGGTCGTTGAGGTTTTTCTCATTTCTTAGCTATTGAAAATAGGCTGCAGTGAACATAGGATTTCTGATGTCTCTTGACAGATTTCATTTCCTTTGGATATATACATAATACCAGGAGTGTGATTTCTGGATCATGCTGTAGTTCTATTTTTAGTTTTTTGAGGAATCTCCACACTGTTTCTCATACCGGCCATACTAGTTTACATTTCTACCAAGAGTGTGCAAGGGTTCCCTTTCCACAAAACCCTCACTAGTTGTTGCTATCTTTAACCTTTTTGATACTGAATATTCTTACTAGATTGCAGTGATATCTCATGATGGCTTTTATTTACATTCCCCTGATGATTAGGAATGTTGAGCATTTTTTAAGTAGTATATGGTCATGTGTATGTCTTTTTTTAAAAAAAGTAACCGTTTGGGTCTATTGCTCAGTTTCTAATCAGATTGCATTTGTTTTTTGTCTTTTTTGGGGGGGGTCCATTCTTGGTGTGTTCGTGTGTGCATGTACACGGTATGTATGTGTGTGTGTGTGTGTGTTTTCCATGTGATTGGCTGGAATTCCTTGTACACTCTGGATATCAACCCCTTGCCAGATGTTATGGTTTGAATGTGCAATAACCCCCAAAATCTGTGTAGAAAACATGATATGCAGTGTAGCAAACCAAACTTGAGTCTGTCCCACCAGTGCACAGGTCTCCCTCTGATATCAGGCTTTATCTAGAGGCTCCATCTGGCCTGCTCAGAGGCCTTCAGTTTCTACCAGATCACTGCAGCAGGCTGGGTCTGGGTTCTAAGACAAAGTCCTATGGAAGCTTTTATGCCCTGCTCTCCAGCAGGTGGAGTTTTGCTTCCTTCTCAGCCACCAAAGAGTAGTACAGGGGTCAGGGAGGTAGCCAGCCATATGGCCTAAGGCAGTTCCACTGGCTAGGGCCACCCAATTGGCCTTGCATTAGGGGTGAAGAGGTTTTGCCCAGCACTGGGTTTTACAGTGGCAGGTCTGGTACCAGTTTTAAATCCAAGGCCCAGATTTAATTCTCTCTCCTCCTCCAAGTATGGTAGTCTTTCTCCACACTGGATGCTTGATATTGGAAAACTAAAGCAGGCAGCTCTTCCTTTCCTTCAACTTTCCTCAGTACATCTTTGTCTTTTTGTTTTGTTGTGCTAAAAACAGGCACTCTGGTTTCTCACAAGATTTACTTAGCTCTTGTGAAGGTAGTTTGGTATGTGAATAACTAATCTAGAATTTGTGGAAGACGGTTGGTGGAGGATCCCACTCAGCTGCCATCTTGCCTGAATCATGAATCCATTTCGATGGATTAGATTATGTAATTTTTACTAACTATCCTAAGTTTGTCCCTCTACCTTTAGAACAGTTTGGCTGTTCCATTGTCAAATGCTACTTTAAGCTGCCAAAGTTTATGTAAAATCATTTGTGCAGCATGCCATTCATTGATCAGACACACTGTACACGTTGACTATTGTGTTGAGAAACAAACATACATACATTTGAAACTTTTAAAAATTATGGCAAGGGTATTTGTTGTTATATTAGCTTTCCATCCCTGTGACAAAATAGCTGAGATAATCAGCTTATAAAGAGAAAATGTCTGGGTCTTTAGCAAGTCAGTACATCTTGTCATGGCGTGTGTGTTGGAACAAGATGCTCACCTCATGGTAGCTGAGAAGCAAAGAAAGAGACAGGAAGGGGCTGTAGCTTCAAAATCCCTTTTAAGGTCGTGCTTCCAGCAGCCTAGCTTCTTCACTTGGTCCCACCTCTTAAAGGTTCCACAACCTCCAAACAGTGCCAGAGACTGGTGACCAAATCTTCAACACATTGGTCTTTTGGCAACATTTAAAATCCAAACTGTAGAAGTCAATGTTTTTTTCATTTCTAAATCCCTGGTTGTCAACACCTATTGAGCAAATAATAAGCAATTGTGCTATGACAAAAATAAATATAGGTAAAAATAAAATAATATTATTATCACCATCCCATTTCTCCCTGCTTAATCCTTCTCATAATAAAAATTATACTTTACACTAATAGAAGATGTTAAAAATAATGAACATGAATATATTTGATAAATTATCATAAAAGCATAGGTAGAGAAATATTCCTATCTTAATAATGGGGCAAATAGAAGTTCAAAAAAATTAAAGAATCAAAGTCTCACCACTAGGATAAGAATTCCACTTTTAAGATTCCGTATCTAACACATTTTCAGTTAAACATATGTTTATGCTAGCTTCAGCATTGCAGATCAATAAATGATAAAGCCTGAACAATTTGCTCTGCATTTGGTGCCTATTCCTCTATTTTTCTTTGACTTTGTGTCTTCTAAAAACTGCAATGTAATCTGTATTTCCTCAATATCTCCTTGAAATCATTATTATTTTTATCTGCAAAGAGCATAAAAGGTAAGAACTTTTTCTCTAACTTAAATAAGACTGTCCAAGTTTTGAAAAGTAAGAGTCTCAAATGACATTCAGTCTTAATGGATCTAGGCACCACAGGAACCTCAAAAGAGAAATTGTTTCCACCCCAAACACGTGTCTTTCTGTTCTGTTTTTAACCATCTCCTTTAAATAACCTATTTCCATGTTTAGTCACTTATCCAATGGAAAATTCATCCTCACATCTAGAAAAATTTTCTCTGAGGAAGTCTTCAGCTTATTTTATCATGTTTCTGTCCTCTGTAGAAATGAAGGACATCTGTTCCTGTTCTTATTAATTATAACATGAAGAAAAATATGGTCTCCTTTTCACTCCTATCTCCCCCGAGTCATTGCAAGTAAACTTGAAGAGAACCATAATTATCTATACTGTTAAAATTAGAGGGCCTAGAAAATTAACAACGTCTCTTGCTTTTGAGATAATTATTTTATATTTGTTTAACAAGAAATTTCCTAGATATAATAGCAGATATAGGTGATAATTTATTATATCCTTATTCTACTAAGTGCTTTGGAAAAAAATAAATACTATATTGGGTACCTTTCCTACACCAGAGTAGCTGGTGCTGTAACTTATCAGGCTGTAATAAGCAAATTCAGGACAAGGAAGGGGGTAATTTCAAAATAGCATGGATTTGTTGAGAACATGGCAGGCCCTGGACTGTTTCTTTATCTGTTTAGCAATTATGGTGAGATATTCCTAAACCCCAAATGAATAGTCAATACCCAGGAACGCTGTATGGAAATGACCAACCTGGGGAGGAATTGACTTGGGGATAAGGCATCTTCCGTGAATATAAAATTGCATCACAGGCTGTGCTGAGTGTGAGGGAGAAGCCCAGATGGCCTGGAGCAAAGCTCATGTGTGACAACAAGATGAGCTCAGGTAGATCAAAGGATTCTTGGTCACCTTAAATGGGATTTGTTCCAGGTGCTTCTGAATTGCTGGGTGCACACTGGCTGCAGTATCTGAATGCTTGTCATTAACTCTCGTGGTGACTTTTTTTTTTTTTGAGCTTTTTTTTTTTTTTTTTGAACAACCTTACACGATTTTAACAAAATAATATAAAATGTGTATAAAATGTGTAAATATTCTGGATATTGCAATTATCGTGGTGACTTTTTTCAGGTATTTACTGATAACATTTCTGAATTACAGAACATCACTTTCACCTTATCAGTGTTTGGTGGTGTTTGTTTCTTATACAAAACTACTCTTTTTTAAAAAAAAAAATACCTCTTTCATGCCTATCTATCGAGATAACTCGATAGATAATTTATTCATTAATGAAAGCTGAGTTAGCTGAGTGCCTATCATGGACCTAGCACTACTCTGGATGTTGGTGATGCCATAATACTCAGTACTTAGGCCCCTACTCCCAGGTTACCTACGGTCTAATGGGTTGGATTAGGTTAGGGTGAACTACATTTTTCCTTGCAATTCTTTGCACTCATTATATCATGTAATAAATATGAATAAAAATAGACAAATAAGCAATGTATGTTTTGATGGTCTATATGCCAGGGAATCCAGAGGTCAATGAAATATGGTCTCTGATCCAGAAGAAGATAAGCCTCCTGCAGAAATAGGCAACAAATAAGATTACTTCAAATTCAAGCCAGACTTAGAAGAATATTTAGTGGAAGGAGAGAGCACCTGATGGTAGGAATGGACTGAGAAGATATGGGAGAGCAGAGACCTCACTTTGGTAAGATTTACATGGTCATCAGCACAGAGAAAGAAAAGGATGTCAAAGGTGAACAAAGTGGCATAGCAGTTGCCTTATTTGCATGAACGTCTTTCACAGGCAGCTCCTAAAAATGGATTCTGACTTTCACTAACTGGCAACTGGAAAAAGAATTGAAGGTTTAGTGAACACAGCACAAGTCTTTCTTTGCTTATTGTCACTTTGGTGCTTAGTGATGTGATACAGACCTCTATCTACACTCACACCGCGAAGGTGTTTTATCGGTGAACTTAGCAACAAGCAGAAGAAAGGAAAATCAGCCAGGTACCGTTCACTTAAGCCACTGATCCACTTCAAAATGGAGAAGTAGAAGCCAGCAAAGGTAAAGAAATAGTAAGACTAGGAATTGCCTGATCTCTGCTATTTATTGCAGCAGCTTCCTGCTTTCCCCACCATCCACAGCCAAATCAGACAAGAAGGGGAGGGTGGACTTACACGTGCCCCTGCTTCATTTCGCCCCGTAATCCCTCCTTAGCCAGCTCCCCAGTCCACCATCCCTGCCCTCACTGGCTCTTTTCTTGGCTGTTTTATTCTGGCTTATGTTCAACAGGCAACTCTTTTTTCATCAATTAGCATCTGTTGAGAAGAGATTAGCTTCTCATTGGCCTCAGAGGACCAAGAATCCATCCAAAGGAAGCATACCTGTAGGCGGTTTCCATGGAGCTTCCCAGCCTGGAGGTAGAGGGGATAACTTTATTTCTGAAATACTTTAATTACCATAATAGCTCATTAACACATTACTCATGGTAATAAACACAATTGTTTCTAGTTTTCCATCAGAACAATAGATTAATTTCAGTGAGCTGAAAGTGAAATGGCATCAGACCAAGTTAGGAGTAGAAGAGAGTCTTCACCTCCACCCCCTTCCATAGAAATAAGACAGGAGAATATTTGTTGAGAGGCCACCAAAGTGCCAATTCAAATAGACAGAATAATATTTTTGCTTTGAGATTATTTTGTTAATAGATCTTTGTGTTTTAAAGAGAGAGGGACAGTGAGAGAGAGAGGAAGAAGGGATCAATTCTTTATTTAGTTTTTCATCTGGTTATCACTGCTCCAACATTTCATTGTATACGTGATGCTGAGGTTCAAACTTGGATTCTTGTGCATGGCAGGCAAGTGCCGTAACCACTGACCACTGAGCAACCACTCCAGCACCTTGTTAACAGATTTTATTCTATAAGTATTTCACTTTTTTATCATAATATGAAGCACAAGCAAATTCTGGCGTGCTTTGATATTATTTTGCTACTGTACTATCTTTTTACCTTTATTGTAAAATATAGCACAGAAAACAGTCACATAAAACAAAAGTAAGGATCATCAAAGTTTGACAAAGGGAACTTTGCCAGCCACCCCAAAAGTTCCTCTGCTTGCCACATCCCAGCCATAAACCCCACCTGCCCTCCAAATGTAACCTGACTTTTATAGTAATCTTTCTTACATTTCTTTACAGTTTAATACCCAGGAGTGGATTCTTAGTCACTATAGTTTTCTTCTGCTCATTTTTTTACAAGAGAGAGAATCAATTTTATTTACTTTTTACTGTGGCTTCAGTTGCTGTGACACTTCCTTGTGTACGTGGTGATGGGGTATGAACCTGCGTCCTCACGCAGGTCAGCACTGTAACTGCTGAGCCACCACTCCAGCCCTCTTGCTCACTCTTTTTAATTTGATGTCTAAATCCTGTCAACATACTAGTTCCTTCCACATTTCGTTCTTTACAGCTTTCCTTTCAAGAACATAGACTGCTGGATTGTAGACTTCAGAATCCTGGATTATCATGATTGAGCATGGCTCTTCTCACATGACTTTCTTTCTTTTCTTTCCTTTTTTATTAGAGAGGGACAGTGAGAGAGAGAGAGAAACATTTTTTTATTTAGTTTTTCATGTGACCTTCATTGCTCTGAGACTTTGTTGTGTAACTGGTGCTGGGGTTCAAACTTGCGTACTCGCACATGCCAGTCAAGTGCCGTAAACACCGAGCCATCGCTCCAGTCCTCTACGTGAATTTCTAAATGTAGAAAGTATGTGAGTCAACATATCCCTCTGTGTTCCTAAAGAATGGCTGTTGGGTCCAGATACTTAACTAATGTTCCATCCCTTAAAAAAGAAAATAGGGAGGAACCAGTATGGAGACTTCATAGGGGCCAGAGTGTCTGTGGCCCTTCAGTCCTTTCTATGCACCCCTTACTTCTCTTCTACAGGGACACCAGTTAAACAGAGACCTTGGGGCTGTTGGTGGTATCTCCTGCATTACTGAATGCAGTCAGCTACCTCAACACCTGTTTAATGGCAAATGTTTTCCTCATGTTTTAGTTTTCCTAAGTAGTTATAGGTCTGTATATGGATTTGGGAAGATTCAAAAATTAGGCTGCCACATCTGGGCCATCTCCCCAGAATTCTATTAAATGTGACTCTTCTTCTGTTATATTGTATACATTTAAAGGGATAGATTCTTGAATTTTAATGAGAAAAATATTTTATACTCCAAATCACTTTACTGGCAAATTGTGTAAAGCATGTTTATTCTGTATATTGAGATATGCTTAAAATGGTTGTTTATCATTTAAGAGTGAAATTGTTTCTAGGAACCTGTTGTAGCCCTGCATTAATTCTTAGCAACAAGATTTTCTCTATGTGGCTAATATTTCTAGTACATATTTATGACCACCACCACACTGAGACACTTCATAGGGAAAACGAAGAACTTCCATCTGGATAGTTATTGTTAATACTCCTGAGTTTGTCCACTCCCCCTTATTCACAGATCTTTTGATCTCTTCTGGCCATGAATGCCTAATATCTAGATTTCCAGACCTTTGACCTGTGGATTTGAGACCAGGACCAAGGCCAATGCAAATCTTTCAATGGGGTATGCCTTTTCTTAATCTTACGCTGGTCCAGCTGGCTCCCAGTTTCATCCATGCCCTGGCATTATATTATTCTTATAGTGTGGCCTACTTTTTTCCAATATCTTTTCATGTCTCTTAAAATGTCTTACAAGTTAGTATATAATTTCCCATCATGTAAATGAGCTAAAATACACATAGCAAGTGGTGCATCTAACACTTGAAGATCATTTTCAATTAAGAAAAACAACTAAAAATTTGAAAATGTGCTTATTCTCAAATCAGGAAAAAGCCACAACTGCAACACCCGAGTTGACGTGCACATTTCCTTTATTTCAATAGGGGTGGCGGCAGTTTTGGGGGATCACTAATCTCTATCCTCAAGGGGTTCACCTTCTGGCACATTCCCTGGTTCCCCAAAAGAAGATCTAATCCTAAATATGGATTCCAGAAAGTAAGAGGCCACTACTGCGAGGGCAAACTCTTCTTGGATTTTTTTGTCTCTGAAGTTAGCAGTTCCTCCTAAGACCATATTATTTCTGATAGCATAATAGTTCCCTCTCAACACTTCCTTCTAGTGCCCTAACAGGGCAGTGCTGTGCAAGCAACGTCCTGGAGGCCTTTTAGTTATTATTTGTGAGGTCACTAAAGAAGAATGTCATTATAATAACATGAGAAAAATAGAGCCCTCCATGTGATTATATATATATATACATTTGTATATATTCATATATACATAGGCAAAGAGGCCTGATAAGCCTTGTACACTCAGATCTATCAAAATTAAAATCAGCTTTGTTCTTCCTCATCTCCAAAGGATATTGCGTCAGCAGGAAAACTTGTCCTGGTGTTTGTTCCCAGCTGGCAGTTAGGATTCTCTGCCTGACACAAGACCCAGCATCTGCTGGGTGGTGAAGCTGGCGGAGAAGGAATCAGCAGGAAGTGCACCAGGAAGTATCAGAACAGTACTCCCAGGGGAGGGCCAAACAATTATTATCTGATTCCTCTTAACCAAGCAGCATACTGGGTCCTAGTTTGCATGGGATCCCGAGATCCAAGAAGGGTCAATGTCAGGTAAATGTCAGCTTCAACAGTGCAGATCTTTGGAATTGGTCTTGAAGTTCCTGCTGTGGAGCCAACACCCTGAGACGGGGAAACATACCCCAGCATTCCAAGCCTATCCCTCACCCACCCCACCACACACATATACACACACAGTCTCAGTGAAGTGCTCCTCCTATAGAGCCCCTGTGCTTGCCATCATAACACTGATCAGATTGGATCTAATTGCCTGTTTATAGTTCTGCCACTTCATGAGCCTACAGGCTCTTGCAAAGATTTTTGTGTATTCCTTGGGAATCCTTAACCCAAGGAGCTATTCCTGTAGATCCCGCCTGTGGCTATATATTTACACCACCTGAAGAACTTAAAAAATAAAAG
This sequence comes from Aplodontia rufa, assembly GCA_004027875.1. NCBI lineage: Eukaryota > Metazoa > Chordata > Mammalia > Rodentia > Aplodontiidae > Aplodontia > Aplodontia rufa. Next base: position 2,712 of record PVKS010023813.1, on the reverse strand, counting down.
AAAAATGCAGATGCTTAAGCTCCATCCAGATACTCTAATATAATTGGCTGGAATGGGCCCTCACATGTTTAGAGCTCCTCCTCGGGTGTTCCTAATATACAGCAAGAGTCATGAATCACCAACAGGTATGAATTTTAGTACTGGGGATTTAGGTGCCTAGTAAATGTTTGATGGATGCTTAATGAATAAATGAATAACTGAGTACTGGATTCCATCAACTAGAATGTTGCTGCAACAGAGCAGGAACTAGTCAAACCTCCATTGCTCCATGGCTTTCAATGCTTTGGAAGCAGTGTGCTTCCTTTCTCTCATAACAGGCAAAATTCATAAGTATTGCCTCTTGGCAGAAACATTATTCATGGACAGTGGGCTAAAGCTGCCTGCAAGAATAGATAACAGGTCTTTGCAGGGAGAGTAAACGAGGGCTGGCTGTCAAACCCTGGGTACAATACTATTTGCCTCTGCTTTCTTTGGAAAACAAAAGTCAGGTGTGGGAAACCACTGCATAGCATCACTACCCACCCCTCGCCCCATTTCCCACTCCTTGTGAGAAGGATGTTTGTAAATAAAACAAAAATCTGTTTTTGGCTAATGGTTCGGAATTTTGTTAAACTGTGATAGAGAACCACATTTATTAAGCAAACATTCTGTTGTTACTGGCATGGAAATCGGAATCATCGAAGCCTTTCTAGACTATATTTTTCTGATAGAGTTGAATCACCTTCTTGGGGTTTTTTTTGGTAAAGTTTTGCAAACACTCCGTAGACACATTTCCAATCTGAAGAAATGTATGTAAAAACCAACCTGAAAATGCATGTGTTCCATATTTGAAGAGTACATTATTTCAAAGATTTTATCTCACTAAAAATTAAACCCAGAAAACCATTCGTGAGAACCTGTGGGTTAAACTTGTATGCTTTATTAAAAAAAAAAAAGGTAAATTTCAGCTATCCATATGCTGTACCCAAGCTCAGAACTCTGAATGTGTCTGGTTTTTGATCAAGCGTATCTTAAAGACAATATTACCCCCTAGTATTTTAGTGTTTATTATATGTTCCAAGCCCTGTCTAAGTGCTTTACATTGTCCAATCCTTACCATGATAGTAAGTACTATTTTATCCCATTTCTCAAATGAGAAATTAGGGGTTAAGGAAATTAAGGAACTGTTCAAAGTCACCCATTGATATGGGAGCTAAATTTCAAACTCCAGGCATCTGACATCAGAACCTGTGTTCTTAAGCTCTCTGCCGTGCTCCAACATTGAGCCCACCATGAGTTCAAGATGCTGGGTTAGGCAAAGGAATTACACAGAGAATTTATCACAAATCCTATCCCTGGGAAGTTAACAATTTAGTAAATTATAAATGTATTTTATAGAAATAACTAAAATCAAAATAGAAATATTTAAAATTTCATTTAAACCTCATTTGAAGTTCTTTCAAAGAGATGTTTTCATATGGAGGGATCAGAGAAGATGGCATTTGACCTCCACCTTAATTCCCAGGTTTATTTAAAATTGTTTTAATTATAAATTTTAAAGTGGAGTAGTACCTTGTTAATGGCAAATACTACATCACAAATGGGAACATGGGTTGGCTGTGACAAAGGACTAGTCCTTTGCAGTTTTAAGCAAGATGGAAAATGAATTGGAAGAATGCTAGCTAGTCTCAAGTTAGGACCAAGCCACAAGGGCAGAGCAACGTACTGAGCCACAGAAATGATTAGAAGCCAGCATTTCAACTGCTTCAGAGACTGTTCCCGATCCCTGCTCTGTGCACGCTTGCTCTATTCAGAGCTGAATTCAGCATGTCCTTTAAAAAGAGAAAATACTTTCAACGCCATCCCCTACCTAGGACTTCCCCAGCACCGTATGAACTTAGGTTGTTAGCAGCAGTAGTTGTAAAGAATGGACCTTTGGCAGTTATTTCTAAGACTTTTTGCTTTTTCTCCTAATAGTGTTAGACTGTTACTTTTGTATTTGTGTTTACTTCAAAATTTAAGATCTCCTCAAAAAAGTATTTGTTCTCCTTGAATTGTTTAAAATACTGTCAATTTCTCTTCACATATCAGTTGAAGTTCAAGATTCTGGGGAGAAAGTAAGCATTACCATATGTGTACATGATTAAATTATTCTGTTTAATCAAATCTAATGCTTAACTTAAATTAAGAATTCAAAATATTCCAGATATTTTCCCTTAAAACAACATATGCAAATACTGGGATTTCCTGTAAGTTAAAATAGGTTTTAAAAACAAATTAATAGGGGCTGGAGTGGTGGCTCAGTGGTTACGGCACTTGCTAGGCATGCGCAACTACACGAGTTAAAACCCCAGCACCCACGTACACTATTGAGTGTCACAGCAATGAAAACCATGTGAAAAACTTAATAAAAATTTGGTTGTCTCTCACTTTCCCTCTCAAAAAAATTAATATTTTATCTACATCACAAGGACATAAGAATTAACATTTCTACACTTCTAATGTTTTAGACAGTGACTTCAACCTGTGTTACTTCACTTTGTCCTCATAACCACACAGGGAGAATATGATCACCTTGGTTCCACAGTGCAAGGAATTGAGTCTCAGAGATGCTAAAATGATTGCCAAGGCAGCACCTAGGAAATGGTAGATTCAGGATTCAAACCCAAGCCTTGCAGGTCACAAAAGCAATATCTTCTAGCAGTATTTGTGTGTGTGTGTGTGTGTGTGTGT
>PVKS010023812.1:0-31861 GCA_004027875.1 Aplodontia rufa | reverse complement strand
CCAGCCCTTTTTATATTTTATTTTGAGACATAGTTTTGAAGACAGAATGTCAATTTTATTTATTTACCTCATCTTTTTTTTTTTTTAAGAGAAAGGGACAGTGAGAGAGAGAAGGAGAGAATCAATTTTATTTAGTTTTTCATGTGGCTTTCGTTTGGATGCAGAAGATTAATTGTATATATACAGACTCGCATTGCTTACACACTCAGAGAACATCTTTAGATTTTACACGAGAATTGTAAAAGAAACTGGAAAGAATAGCTGCTTTTGGTAATGGAATAGAAGAGCGATTCTCAACAGTATACTCATTTGTAATGTTTGAATTTTCAACAGTAAGCATGATACAGTCTCTTAAGAAATTTTCCTTGCATGCTGAAAGCTGGCCAAGTTGGGTGAAGGATGACCCTCTGGACTCATGCAGCTTGTCTGTGTTGGGGCAGCCACCTACAGATTCACACGTACCGTCCCTCCGCCCATGGCCTCGTCTGTCTTCCTCTTGACTCAGCCGAGATGAAAGATTTCCTAGCGTGGGAGTGAGTGAATGAGCCATTCATTGATTCGTTCATCCATTCATTCATTGATTCATTCATTCATTCGTTGTTTCATTCCTTCATTCTTATTTTTACTAAGAATTTGACATGAGCCAGGCACATGCTCAGTTCATGAATCTGGTCTCATCTTTACGACCACATGTGAAGTAGATGGTCTTATTTTCATTCTGTGGCTGGCAATATATTAGCTTCAGCAATATAAGTAACTGAGATGGAAATATTTAAGACCCTTTGGCCACCTAAGAGAACTGATAAGTTGGTGGCACACGAATATGTTTGAATGGTCTGAACAGGGTTCTAAAAGGACCCTGTCTGCAAGCTCAGGACTTGTGACCCAGGTCTGCTGCTGGCTGGGGCTAAGTGTCCCTTGGGGGGACAGGTGTTCTTCCCTCAAGCCTAGTCACCACGGTATCCCTTCCATACTTCCCAGACCAGACTTGCTTCACTTAGTGAAAGGGGCTGGCATCTGGGTCTACGACCCCTGCATTAGGGCAGGTAGGATGAGCAAACCATCATCTGGTTCACAGGGACACTAAGCTGAAGTGTCCTGCAGAGTGTGCCTCTTCTATTCCAATCCGGCCTCAGTCTGCTGGCTGGAGAACTGAGCTCCTCTGCTTGAAATTTCATCTGTGGATACATGCGAGGGACCATTGATGTTGTTATGTCTGTGGAGCAGATTTACACAATAGGAAATGTATGACATGCATAATAGGAAGGGACAGTCACTCGGCCTTGCAGGAGTGTGGGGCCGCAGAAGGAGAGGGGATGAGCATTGAGTTGGATAGAGACAATATCATGGATGGACACCAGGCCAAGGTATCTGAACCTTATCTTTTTAGGCTAGCTTTGTCCAATAAGACTTCTACTGTGATGGGTCTATCTTATTTCTGTGCTGTCCACCATGGTAGCCTCTAGCCATGTGGGGCTATTGAGCACTTGAAATGTACCTTGCAAAGAATGATGAACTGAATTTTAAATTTTATTTAATCAGCTTAGATTTACGTGGCCCCACTTGGCTAGTAGCTACTGTGTTGGACAGCACAGCATTAGGCGATGAACAGCCCGTGAAGGTGTTGGAGCAGGGAAACAATACCAGAGCTGGGTCTTCAGAGGATGGATTTCCTAGGAGTGAAGGGGTAGGCGGAAGTAGGTAGGAATAATATTGACAAACTTGGCATCTATTAGGCATTACTGTGTCCACACACTGAGCTAAGATAAACTCATTAAATCTGCATAGAAACTGTATGAGAAAAGTAAAAATTGTTGTCCCTGTTTTATACACTAAGAAATCAACACACAGGCAAGATCAATGGGCGTATTCAAGATTCCACAACTACTAAATCGTGGGACCTGGTACAGAATGCAGGCAGCATGGCTGCGGAGCTTGCACCGTGAACCCCTCTGTTCTGGAAGAAAGTGAATGAACCTGACTGAGAGCTTGCTTTGTGCTATGCCCTGCTCCTGCACCTTCACATGGGACATCTGGTTTAGATTTATTAGCAATGATGTGACATCGCCAGCCTTGTCTCCTGGATGGTTGTGGAAACTTTGGCTCCCAGAGATGAGCCATCAGGGCAGCTGATCCGTCTGTGGGGAGACCTGTTAAGGCTTTATTACAAAAATTCCGTCTCTAAGTTGCTGAGGGCAGTTAAGGTGGAGTCAGCAGGGAATGTACTGGTGGAGACGGTTTAAAAGATGTTGCAAAGGAGGAATCAGTGGGACTTGGCAAGTGACTGAATGGCGGGGGTGAGGAGAGCGGGGGAGGATTTTTCTGGAACAGGGAGATGAATGACACACGCAAACGCAACTGCTCTGTGCAGGTGGAGAGTGTGGGCTCCGGAAGAAGACAGAGCTGGCTCTGTACCAGCTGAGCCACCTTGGGTGGACGCCCCTCCCTGGGCATCAGCATCCCTGTGGAGGGACTGAGAATCGTAGCACCTGCCTCACAGGAGGCTTAGATTCCATCACGGATGTGGAAGCCCTTTGCAAAATCAAGTGTCATGGCCATGCCGTGGCTCTTTTTATTTTCTCCACATTTTGTTTATTGGTGCATTATAGTTGTTCATTTTTTTAAGAGAGAGACAGTGTGTGAGAGAGAAAGAATCAATTTTATTTAGTTTCTCATGTGGCTTTTATTGCTCCGACACTTTGCTGTGTATGTGGTGCTGGGGTTTGAACCCGAGCCCTTGTGCATGCCAGGCAAGCGCTGTAACCGCTGAGCCACGGCTCCAGCCCCTAGTTGTTCATGTTGATGGGATTTGTTGCTCCATATTCATGCATGCGCACAAGATAACAATGCAACTTGGCCGATATCACTCCCCAGCATCCGCCCCCATTCCTCAGTGGGAGTGGCTCTTAATGGCACTGAGGCCAGGTGTGGGTGCAAACGATAAACAGACCTTTCTATCTTTGATCATGGAGACAGTTCCTGCATTTGTGGGAACCTCCTTCATCTTGGCCACTGGGCAGAGTTGAAGACAGATAAGCTGCGGGTCATCTTTTATCTGGGAGAAAAGAGTGACACACTTCCCAGACCACCACAAAGCAAAATCTGTATGCCCCTTTCCACCAGGCACTTGGCACATGCTCCCTCATTTGAGATTCAGGCAATAACCAGCCAGAGAATGTGTTGAAGAAGGAAATGGCACCAAAGCCAGGTCTTGAGGAGGAACTTGCCAGGAAAATTGAAAATTTACACCCTTGTAGGAACTATTATCACTCTTATTCTGGAGGAGGAAATTGAAGTTCAGAGAAGCATAGTAAATGGGTTAATGTCCTTCAGCTTTTCAGTGGTAAACTGAGGTTTCAAACTGTGGTCACTCCGAGTCCAGAGACTTGGCCAGTAACTCCTGCACATGATGGGCTTTGTCCTTGAGGACTGGCTGGTTTGGGGCATCCTAGGGACATAAGAGCCTTGGAAAGTGTCAAGGGACCTCCTCTTTCTTTTTCTATCACAGATATCTGTAAGTAGTGCTGGAATTTCTACCTGAGGTTGATTATGGATGTAGGGGCAAAGATTGCTTCTCAGTCCCGGGTGGTTTTCTGCTATTAGCCCCAGTAATAATTGGGTAGAAGAGAGAATCAATGCTGCAGAGAAACAGTACGACCTGATCTCTTACTGTACTCTTCTCTTGGATGTAATGAATAAATTGTAGAGGTTAGAAGCTGAGAGTGTGTGGGGTGGTGATCAAGCAATGAAGCAGGGCTGCCTTCCTTTCAGGAGCTCGAGGGGACAATCCGTGCCTTGCCTTTTCCAGCTTCCTCCACCCCATTCCCTCCTGGCATGTACTGTGGTGGGATGTGGCAGGATCAGCCAGGGGAACCACTACTGTACAGTTGGTTACATTTGCTCCTCTTTCCATGGCTGATGATTTTCATTCTTTTTTTACAGTCGCTCACCAAACATTTATTTACTGAATATCAATGATATTGGAATTGTGGTAGATAACATTAATAGGAGATGAGTGCCAACCCCCAGAAGTGGATAAGAATATATAAGATCTTAATGGGTATTTTGAAAAAAGCTTCTAGAATAAAAATGTTTTCCTAAATGATTCTGGGTCGAGGAAAAAGTTTAAACCAGTAATTCAGTATAATTCCCCATCTCAGGGTCCTTAACTTTTTTTTTTTTAAAGAGAGAGGGACAGTGAGAGAGAGAGAGAGCGAGCGAGAAACAACTTTACTTAGTTTTTTATGTGGCCTTCGTTGCTCTGAGACTTCGTTGTGTATGTGGTGCTGGGGTTTGAACTTGTGTACTCACACATGCAAGGCAAGCACCGTAAGTGCCGAGCCACTGCTCCAGCTCCAGGGTCCTTAACTGAATCGCATCTGTGAAGTCCATTTGGCCACACAGGCGATTAGGATGTGGACATCGTTGGTGGTAGTGAGGGAGCATTACTCCGCCTTCACAGTTGGCATGTGACCTTAATGACCTTGCACACAAGAAGTCAAAGGTGGAGACAGAGTTCGGGACTTCTTTCAAGTTCCTGGCTGGAGCAACTGACCGCATGAGCATCCCCCTTCTTAACCCTGATATCTTCATTACTCACCTACCTTTTAGGGATTTGAAGTTGAGGCCATGTTGTGTAGTTCTAAGCAAGCAGATTGATGGACTGGGCTTGGAGGGCTCCAGGCTCCCAGCTTTCAAACCCCAGAGTGTGAGGAGTAATTGACGAAGGGACTCTTGGCTCTCACCAGCCACCTGTGTGAAAGTAGGACCTAGTACATTTTTCAGCAATTCAGTAAACGCTGCCTCTTCTTTAAGAAAAGCTAATCTTCCCCAGAATTTGCCAAACAGAGATGAGGGGGTGTTTATTTGTATCAAAAAAGGATTTAGTTTGTTTCTTAAAATAGCCAACCCTACTCCTTTCTTTAAAGTGTTTTAGTTAATGGGGAATTTGATTTGCTTGACTTCACGGTAACATTCGGTGTAGAGGGATTACCTGCGCTGGAAACTCAGCTCCCCAAGTCTGTTCCCAGCTGGGAACAGGGGCTGGTCCTGTCACTTGGCCTGTTGATTTCTCCTCATTGGGTATGGATTATTTACATCTGTGGCTAATTGAAAGGGTGCCACAGAGATGTTAGCCAGTGGTGGCATATGGAAGGAGCATCCAGGAGGACATCTACCCTCGAGCTGGTTATGTTTGCTTCTCTTTCATCCATCCATTCTTTATTTCTGTTTTTTTTTTTAAAGAGAGAGGGACAGCAAGAGGGAGGGGGTGCAGAGAAACATTTTTTTTTAGTTTTTCATGTAGCTTTCACTGCACCAACACTTCATTGTGTATGTAGTGCTGGGATTCGAACTTGTGTATTTGTGCATGCCAGGCAAGTGTCGTAACCGCCGAGCCACCACTCCAGTCCCTTGCTTCTCTTTCTGTGGCGGATGATCTTCATTCTTTTTTCTTTTCACTCACCAAACATTTGCTGAAAATGGATCATGCATCTGAACTTGTAGCGGACACTAGGAAACTAGAGATGAGTCCGTTTTAAAAAGTACGGAAGGAAAAGTAAGGTCCTAATTGATATTTTGTAAGTTTTGAAGTCAGTTTCTAAAACAAAGCAATTACTTGAAAACATGGGGAAAACTTTCCCAAATTGTTGCGGATCAAGGGAGAAATCTAAGCTACCATAAGAGACCACTTAGAAATTTAAAGCAATAATGGCACTAAATATGAAGCACAAAATGCGGCCAAAATTGGACTTAAAAGAAGAGGTTTTTAGCATTAAAATCTTTACATTTTTAATGATGAGGACTGGGAGTAAATTAACTGTCAATTCAAGCAGCTTTAAAAAGAGCGGAACGTGACAGTAGCAGGCGTTTGTTGAATCCTCATGCAATGGTAGGCGCAGTTCTGAGTGTGGATTAATTCCTTTAAGTCTAACAATACCACCAGGATTTGGGGACTATCATTTTGCAAAGAGGAAGCTAGAGCACTGGGAGATCAGATAATCTCCCACATATTAAGGTTTGCAAATGATGGACAGAGGCTCCAAACCTGGCCATCTACTGCAGAATTCGTATTCCTAAGCAGATATGTAGGACAATGGGGAAAAAGCAAAAATAATGATTTATTAAGTAGAATAAAGTCCAGTGGAATTCATAAATATACCCACAATCTGCTGCTTTAAAATGATAGGATAATAGTCAACAAAGAAGATGAGCCTCTGGGGGAAGAACATGAGAATAGTCCACATAACAATACGGTATGGAGAAAGACTCAGAAAGGCTTCATATCATCCAGATAAGCTGATGCAATGTACAGGCATTGGGAGAAACATGGTGGGAAATTTCCAAAGAAAGCAGCCGTTCCAAACGCATATTTGAGAAGGGTTAGGGAACGTACCTGCACGATTGAAAGGCAGAGAATGAAAGAAGAGACCAAGTCCAGGAATGGGCCCAGCACATGCTGTTAGCCTCTCGTTTCACATTCTTTTGAAAGTATGGAAATAATATGATAAGAAGAAAGGAGAAAAAAGTTATTACTTGGGATAATTCTCTATCTGGAAGACTAAAAGCAATGGGAAACTCCCCCAAATTGTTAAGAGTTAAAAAAAAAAAATTCTTGCAAGGTGGCTCAGTGGTTATGGTGCTTGCCTGGTGTGCTCGAGGATGTGGGTTCAAACCCCAGCACCACGTACACAACAGAATGTCAGAGCAATGAAGGCCATGTGAAAAACTAAATCAAATCGATTCTCTCTCGTAACAACTGTATGGAGAAAATTAAAGACTCTAGTGGGGGTGTAAAATAACATTTTAAATAAGAAAACAATCAGTTCCTGGTGGGATGGACCCACTGGTGTCAAATATCTTGAATTCAGTTCCTAAATTTGAAGACCATTTCAATCAGTGTGAATATTTTTTTTTTTTGAGTCAGGGACTGACTAAATGCAATTCCAATAAAAATTCCTCTGGTATTTAAAAAAATCTTGATAAACTGATTCTAAAGTTCACTTGGAAGAATAAACATGCAAGGATAGCCAAGAAAATGCTGAAAATAAGGATAATGAGGGAGGACTTCCCTGCCAACATCCAACATATTACAAAGCTACTATAATTAAAACCCCTATTGCCACACTTCAAGACAGATCAGTGGAGCAAAACAGAAGGCCCAACGACAAACTCCAGCATATATAATTATTGAACTATAATAAAGTTGGCATTTGAAATCTGTGGGGAAGGGCTGAATTATTCAATCATGGATGCTGGGACAATTGGTTACCTATTTGAGGGGAAAAAAGGCAAATTAGATTCCCATCTCACATCAGGGTCCGCTGAATTACAGAGAGAGTTGAAAGTAGAAATGCTGCTCTATAACGGTGCAGAGAAAAAAGAATAATATTTATAGGACCCTAGTGCACACAGTAGGGCTTCTGAAATGTGGTTGGGTTGTCCTCTTCATCTAGTTTTTCCTTCTAGTGTCTTGAGAGTCATGTAGCGTATTTCGATACTGATTTCTCACCTTTATTGTTTGCACACTCATGTAAACGTAGGGTGTTCTGTGTGCAATGTTTTAATACCCATGATCTCCTGAGGAGTGTAGGGCTCTGTGTGCTTCTATTTTACAGCCCTTCCGCATCCCCACTTCTTATGGCTTTACATTTCTCCATGTCTCTCAGTTTCCTTCTCTCTCTCGTCTTAAAATTTTATATTTATAAAAAATATCAAAATCCATAAAAGTAGACAGAGTAATATAATGAATCCTCAAGTGTCCATTACCCAGGTTCGGTAAGGACCTGTTATAATCTATGTTTTTCATCAGTGACCCTCCCCAGCGTACTGAATTATTTTGAATTGAATTACTTTATCCGTGAAGGATTTAAGATAGATCAACAGAGATAATGATTCTACTTTTAAAAAATACTACAATACCATTTTCACACCGAAAATTTTTATGTCCCTTATATCAGTTACAATGGAGTCCCTCATATCTTCAAAAAGCGAGTGTAGCCATTTCCCTCATAAATGTTTAAACGATTGCTTTATGCAAATTAGGTTTCAAAGAAGATCCACATATTGCATTTAGTTGATAAGTTTCTTAAATTTCTTTGAATAAGTACGTTTCTGCTCGTCTTTTCCCCCTTCTGTCTTTCCCCTCTTTCCCACAGTGTAAGAGGCCACATTGGTTGACCTGCAGTTGCCCATATTCTGAGGTTTTTGTGGGGTAGGAGGTTTGGCGATTGCTTCCCTCCAGTGTCATTTAACGTGCTCCACTGTTGATTATTTTTATTTTTGATAAATTTGTAGTTGCGCTGAGAGACTTGTTGTTTGGCTGGCGTACGTCATAGATGCTGGTGTGGCCTCTCGTCCGGGCAGGTGGTATCTTTTTGTGCCATCAGCTGCCATGACATCACTGGCGGTAGCTTTCCATTTCCTGAACAGGCACTTGAGGAAGGCTCTGAGCTGGTCCCTGAAGCTTGGTGCCTCTCCTCCAGGAACCGAGAGTCTAGAGGTGTAAAAGACTTTAGCTGTGAAAGATGAGTTGAACAATTTGTATATATATTCATTCTCTGGCTACCCCTTTCTCCAGCTGATACAGTCCCCAGAGAGCAGAGCCATGGCGTAGATGCATTTAACTCAAATAATTCCAATATGCGTTCGTATGTGTTTGGCTGCATATTTAGCAGCACCGTGTAAGCGTGGCAGCCTAACACTCTTGACTCTCTCTTCTTTGACATTGCTCCTGGTGAGATGGGTGCAGTCATCCACCCCTCCAGCCCACTACGCTTCTATATGCCCTTTGTATCATGAACCCATACATATTCATCTGCTGCCTGATCTCAGAAACAGCATTATACTTCCAGACTCATGAAGACTAGGTGTTCTAAGGGATCTTCAGATGTGAAGCTTTGAACCCCAGTTAACTATGGAAGTTTAGTGCCACATCCGTGTACACAAGTTTATCTTCAACAAAGGACAAAATGCTGAAACTGAAGTATTTATTTTGACATGAAGCCTGTTCTTGTTGGTGAAGTCCAGGTTTAATGACCTCTTCCTCCCCCACCCCTTCTGCCATGTCCCTTCTTCCCTTCCTCCTACCCTTTTTTTTTCTCTTTTGCAGTTTGCTGCTTTGTTGTGCACAAGAGGTGCCATGAATTCGTCACGTTCTCCTGCCCTGGCGCTGACAAGGGCCCGGCCTCTGATGTAAGTAGTGGTCCTGTTTCTGTCCACAGTTGGGGCATTCTTTTGCACGAATGCTAGTGGCTTGCTTAGGTCAACGAGTGGGGCAGCATCTGAAATAGCTTTCCTACCAGTGTAGGGGGGTAGGAAAAAAACCCAACAAAACAAAATGTTTTGAGAGAGAAGAGAGCTTAGCTGCATGGGAAAGCAGTAGTTTCCCTACTATGTTTTTCACTTTGAGGTGCATCGGGGCATGGAGAGTGACATGTGGGGTCTTACTGGCTGGCCTACCGTGCAAGGCAGTTTGGGTGGCAATTTACTGTTCACATTACAGCTGTTTGTCAGGGACGTCTTAAAAGCGAGGACCAAGAATTAGGAGGAACTTAGTTAATCCTGCTATGCTTCCCAAAGCATTCTGGCAGGATGAGATGTGATTTTAGGTAAGATAGACAAGTATTTTTTTGTTTGAAACATTATGAACTTATTTTAGTATGGATTAGAAAATCATATTACATATAGGTAGTGGTGCATGCCTGTAATCCCAGTGGCTCTGGAGGCTGAGACAGGAGGATCATAAGTTCAAAGCAAGCCTTAGCAATTTAACGAGGCTATGAGCAACTTAGTAAGACCCTGTCACAAAAAAAAAAATCCATTTTTCATGGTTACTTTATATTTATGGGATGGATATAAAATTTCCTACCTAAATAAAGGTAATGAGGTTAAAAAATGCAAGTCCGTTTAAGGAAAATATTGTCAATGTGTACATTTGTCTCAAGTGTGGGGTGCTTTGCTGATTGCCTACACAATAGCAATTTGCAGATCTGGAAGAGGCTGCTTCCCATGCCAGATACTGAAAATGTCTCATACCTTGCTTCCCAGAAAGTGAGCGTGTGCGCCAATCCTACTGATGGAAGCTGAGGGGAAGACTGGGGAAGGCGTCAAGGAAACAGTTTTCCTTTCTCTTAAGGGAGAGGCATCCCTTCCTTGTCCGCTCGGATATATTTGTATATGGATATAATGCTCAGAGCCATGGCAGCCCTTTTGGGTCAACAAGGGAGCAGGGCCGATTTCTTGAGAATGGCAGAGTGGAAGAGTTGAAGGAATCTGGGTGATTGATGGCACCGATGAGCTGCTGAGTCACCTCTGAGTCTTCTTGTCCCTAAACTGGACAGGGAGATAAGCAATTCTTCTTGATAAAGCCTCACCGTCTGGGGAGTTCTTTCCCATGACAGGCCTTTCCACCACGCTGGTCTCTCACTGCTCAGTAGCGAGCTGCATTCAGCATATCCCTGTGCAGCCCTCACTCCTACTCTTATTTTGTTTCTGCTTTGGTTTATCTTCCTGGAATTTTCCCCACTGGGTTTGTCTCCATTACAGTTCCTGCTATCCACAAAATTGATAGCACTCCTCAGTTTTTCTGAAACAAGTAGAGATTACCTCTGTCACTGAATTTCTTGGACTCCTGTTTTTGTGTGACAGGAGTTGTGGCAGCCCTTTTGGGTCAAAGAGGGAGACAGGGTGATTTCTTAAGAATGGCAGATTGGAAGACCTACAAGTGGCCATTGGCCATTACGCTGAAATTCAGGGGACATATCAGTTGCCCTGTTAATGCAAACACTTGAGAGCTTGTTCTGCTGATATTTTACTTGGAAAATTTAGTGCTTGAGGTTAAGAACGCCAAGGAACCTAGAATACAGAACGCCGTGGTAGGTCCATTTGCTGAGATGAAGGCTGGAGCTGTTTGCCATGTTCTTTCAATCCTATTCCCTGGGCTTTCCTAGTTCAGTTCCTTTGGCCAATCTTAGGAAAATAGGCGGGGAAGTTTGGAGAGACTGCCTGGCTCCATTATGCAACTCTCAGGTCAAACCAAGGCCTGATACTCAGGTTGCAGGCAAGGGGATAGTTCCCATATTCTGTCTCTGTAGAAACTCAGTTCTAACTGGATTCTATGAAAAGCAAACTTTTTTTTAAGAGAGAGAGAGAGAGAATCAACTTTATTTAGTTTTTCATGTGGCTTTTGTTGCTCTGACACTTGGTTGTGTATGTGGTGCTGGGGCTCGAAACTACATCCTTGTGCATGCAGGGCAAACGCCGTAACTGCTGAGCCACCACTTTGGCCCTGAAAAGGGAAATTTTTTGGTCTCTGAAACTGAAAAACTCGAGGATAGGTCTGACTTGAGGCACGGTGAATCAAAGTGCTTACATAAGGTCCTCAGGATCCTCCTTCTCCACTTCTTGGCTCAGCCTCTCTCTGTGTTGGTTACATTTTCAGGAAGGCTTTTCTCCGTGGCAGACAGAAGGTCTCAGGGAGCCAGATGGGCCAAGCTGATTGGCCAGGCGTGGTCACATGCTGCTTTTCCCTCCCAAATTCATGTGTTGAAATCCCAAGTCCCACGGTGATGGTGATGGTGATGGTGTGAAGAAGTAGGGGCTTTGGGAAGTGATCAGGTCATGAGGGAGGGAACGTCATGAATGGGATTAATGCCTTCATGAAAGGAACCCTAGAGAGATATCTCACGCCTTCCACCGTATGAAATAACAGCAAGAAAATAGCTACCTCCGAGGAAATGGTCTCTCCACAGACGTTGAATCTGCCATCTGCCAGTCCCTTCAGCTTGGACTTATCCTCCAGAAATTTATTATTTAAAAGTCACCCAGTGGTTGTTTTTTTTTTTTTTTATAGGATTTTGCTATGGCAACCCCAATGGGCTAAGACTGAAAATGTTTTTGTCATGGATGGTTCTAGAGGAACAGAATTTTAAGGAAGTGTTCTGAATTGGTCCTGGGAACTTTAGAATCAAGGCGGGTTCTCCAGAAGATGTCTGGATCCTCTGAATTAACGTGCGATGTCTGGTGCTGTTTGTCTGATAGCAAGGACGGACCTGTCCAGGAATCAAGGGGGTAGGAATGGGAGTCACACCACTCACTAATACCCCTAGTCACCCATTAGCAAGATCATTGCTTCCTCTTCCCTATTCCCATGAATTTACGCTCTGCTAGCCTAGAGGACTTAGTTCCAGAGGGAGAAGTGCTTGTATCAGGGACTTGTTAATGATTTTGTGGAACTGAAAGTTAAGACTACCACCTGGCTACTTTGGCCCCTCAATAGGCCAAGAGGGAGTAAGGGAGATGTCTGGGGTGATTGATCTGGACTGCTACTCCACAAGGGAGGAAAGGAAGAATATTTCTGGAAAACAGGAGCTCCCTTAGGGCATCTCTTAGTATTGTGATTAAGGTCAGTGGACAACCACGGTACCCAACCCAGGCAGAGCCACTCATGGCCCAGACCATTTAGGAAAGATTTGGATCACTCTGCCAGGTGCTTGCTGAAAGCAAAGGGGAAACTGAATGGGTAGTAAGAAGGTAGCTGTAAGAGCCACTATGACCTTGTGACCAGTTATAGAAATGAAGACTGTGATTGACAAGGGTGTATCCTTTTAATTTTGTTACAAAAGCATTTTGTATATATTAAGGAATTATCTTTGTTTTCTTTCCTCTCTTTTGTCATGTAGCATAAAATGCATTGATTTTTTTTTTGTTATAAAGAGAAGGACAGAGAGAGAGAGACAGAGAGAATCAATTTTTATTTAGTTTTTCACATGGCTTTTGTTGCTCTGACACTTAGTTGTGTACGTGGGTGCTGGGGTTTGAACCCATGTATTTGCACATGCCAGGCAAGCGCCATAACCGCCGAGCCACCACTCCAGCCCCGGATGCATTGATTTTTATGTCAGTATTTAATTATTGTTAATTTTACGTCTTACTGTTTAAGCTATCTGAAGAAGAGTATCAGATACTGAAGGACTTTAACCCCTCTGGGGAAGGGATTACTGTGTTTTGGGTTGTTCAAGGTCTAGTTGTATTGTGTTGGGTGGAATTATGACTTTGTTATTATTTATTCAGAAATTAGGTTTGGTTTGAAGAGATGGATGGGGGTGCCCAGCTGAGCAAGGCTAGAGTCATGATGGCTGATTTCATGTGTCAACTTGATTGGGGTAAGAGATGCCCAGATTGCTGGTAAAACGTGATTTGGGGTGTGTCAATGAGGGTGTTCCCAGAAGGAATCGGAATTCCAGTGAATAAAGAAGATCACCCTCTCCACTGTGGAAGGGCATCACCCAGTCTGTTGAGGACTCACATAGGACACAAGGTAGAGGAAGGGGGAATCACCCTCTGTTAGACTGGGACATCCGTCTTTTCACGCCCTCAGATATCAGTGCGCACAGTCCCTGAGCCTCTAGACTTGGAGCAGGACTTACCCCATTGGCTCTTCTGCTTCTTGCACCTTTGGACTCCACTTTGGACTGAATTATAGTACTGGCTTCCTCGGTGCTCCAGCTTGCAGGCAGCAGATCCTGGGATTGCTCAGTCTCCGTAACCACAGGGTAAATACACCTGTATCTGTGTCTATATCTGCATCTATCCCATTGGCTCTGTTGCTCTGGGGAGCCCCGACTAACACATGGGCCTTCTCCTGCAGATGAAGGTCTGCACACCCACCCCATGGCTTGAGAGTGGGGAATAGTTGGTACCTCGGAGGAAAACTAGAGAAGCTGCATTGCAGCCGTCCTTTGCTTCATGCGTGGGGAGAGCAGGGCGTGCTCCCCACAGCCAGCATGCATAGGATTTGGCAGCTTCCCTGCAAGAATCTATCTCTGGATACTGTTCCAAGAATGTCGCTTGGCACCAAGGGTGATGAATTGATCCAGACTCCCCAACAGGCTCGACTCAGTTCATTGACCTTTTTCTGCCTGTGGTTGGAAGAATGATTAAAGGCCTGGTCCCACCTGCTTGTCCACCTGGCCAGCCCTTCTTTTGGCTGTCCCCATGTTCATCAAGTCTAGAAGGGTGTCCTTTCCTGCTGTGTGACTTTGGAGGAACTTGTGTGCTGCCAGTTCCTGGAGCACAAGTGTACAGCTCCATTCATGGAAAAGTAAGGTGCTGGGCTCCGTCCTTTATTCTCTGCTATTAAAAGCCCATTTGGAGCCAGGATCTATTCTGGATATTAGTAGAGCTTTGTGCAGATTGGTCCACATCATGATTTATTGAGGGAACTTCATGAACCAAACACTGTCCTGGTGAGCCTGGCTACTGACCCAACCGTTCAGTGCCATGGGAATAGATGCGTATGGCATTGACCACTGGAGGACCCCAAAATATGGCAGAGTTCATGGATGATACACCCGGTCATCTATGGCATCTTCCTGGTTCTTGGACTCACCAAGTTGGAAAACTCAATTCTGTCTCTTAGAAAGACCAAGTTTAGAACTTCTATAGGCATTACATAAGGACATTATGGTTTAGCTGACTCCCCAGAATGTGGACCACATACACAATCTCTTAACAGATCTCAGGACAAGGAAGAGAGGAATTGCCTTTGAGGCTATGACTAGGGTTAGTCGGTGAGATATTTGCTCTGGACACAGGGAGTGAGGAGTTCTTATCTGTACCAGTGGATATTTGGTGGATCAGCTGGTGGCTGCATGGTCTAGAATGGCCACTCTCACAAGACCAGCAGTAAGTAGGTGGTCAGCCTGGGTGTCCTCATCCTCAGTGCCACTGGCTATCTCTAACTTGTTCAGCTGGTGGTTTCAGGGCTCCCAGAAGAGCAAGAGAGCATCCTCCCATGCAGACGAGCTTTTTAAGTCTGTGAATCACATTTGCTTATGTCCTACTGGACAAAGCTAGTCTCATGGCCAAGTCCAGATTCGAATGGCAGATAAATAGACTTCACTGCCTCAATGGATAAGGAAAATCTATGGTGAATCTACTGTGTATCCTGTTAACCCAAGGGGCTTCCACGGAATAGACCTAGAGACCATCACACTGGACTTTACAGAAGATCTGCAGCTGTCAGTGTGGCTTCAACAGGCTTGATTGGCCTCATCCAGAAAGGAGAAGCACATGCCACTTACTCCCAGTTCCTGCAGGTCCCCAGCTGCATCAGCCACCCCTGGCTACGAATAGGTCGTGTGGCATTTACTGACCATGCCAGTGGCAGTTAAGAGTGTAGCCTCTGAAATCAGACATATCTGAATTTGGGGCCTGGTTCTGCCCAGATGCTCATTAGAGGAATCTGGACCACTCATTTTACCTCTCTCTGCTTCCATGTCCTTATCTAAAACACGATGTACCAACCATGTAGGTTTAAAGTGACAATTAAAAAAAAAACATTTAAAATGACAAAAGACAGATTGACAGCAGAAGAATCCCAGAGCCCTTGCGTGAAAGTGCTTGGCTCAGTGTGTGGCGAAGGGCGTTTCCGTAGCGCCCCCTGCCTCCCTCCTCACGAGTGTGTCCACAGTTCTCCACGTGCCTCCGCCCAGAGCTTGCCCCTGCCAGGTGGTGACTGCTTCCCTTTCCATCTCTAATGGTGCTACCTTACGGAGAAAAGAACACAGATTTCGGAGCCAGAAAACCTGGGTGTCACATTGCAGCTGGGGCATTTATTGGTCCAGTGACCTTGGGGAAATAATTTAAATTCTGTGACTATGAGTTGACATATTAGAAATGGGGAAAACCATACCCAAATCAGGATTTTTGTGAATATTCTAGGAGAGGCTGCTTGAACTACACCTGGAGTTGTACCTGGCATGAAGAAGGTCCTCAAGAAATGGCTTTAAAATCAGCATTAATGTACAGAGGCATCTCTCCTGCTCAAGAAAGGATACAGGCTACTTTCTGACCCACCAAGGAATAATAGCTAATAAAGATAGCAAACTGTATCGATCAGGCGCTCCAAGCAAAGTGCAAAAGTGCAGAAGGACTCTTTGGCTGGTTTGTCCAAAGATACTTTCCTCAATATTTTATGGTTTTAGAAATAATTTCTGATCTAAAAATTACTAAGCCTAATCATTTTCCACCGAAGTATGACAATTCTAGGAATTTTTGCTAAGAAATTATTAAAGGATGTGCATCTATTTAGCCAGAGTGACAGTGCATGGCGTCAGTATTTATAGTAACACTGGAACTGACTCAAGGGACTGCCGGCTAGGGTTTATGTAAGTAAAATACATCTGCGTGATGAAATGCTTTGCAATGATTCAACATCGCATCGTCCGGGGCGATGGGAATGTTCTGGACTGAGGCGGTTGCTCTACAGTATACACATTTTTTTCAAAACTCATCAAGCTGTGTGCTTAAAATCTGTGTGTTATTATGTGGAAATTATGCTTTAATAAAACGCCACAGTGATTAAAATGGAGATATTGTCAATACATATTGCTACCTGAGGAAGTGGATAAAGCAGACCGTCAGGTGTGACGTAGTATATTAAATGCAAAAGGATTGCATATTTATAATATTTAAATAGCTCATCCATGTCACATTTACTGTGGAACGGGTGATACTTCATGCACGTAAGCACCCAAGGCCACGTTCCCTAAACACGGAACTCACAGCACGTGCGCCCGTACTCTGCCAGCTATGAGTTCTGTCCAGTGGTTTTTTCCGGAAGACCCTTTGGGACATTCCGTAGCGGGTTTCTCCTGTTCTGCATGTTTAGCACAGGCTCAGGTTTCCCTCTGAATTTGGTGAAGACCAGACACAGGTGAGGCTCAGATGTGGCAGAAATCCACAAGGACAGTCACCCATTGTGACTTCAGATTTGCCCTGAGGTCCTCCATCTGCTGGAAGCCAGCAGTGTCCCCACAAGTGAGAATCCCCTGGTGTCCTGCTAAGATTCCTCACGTCCCCTGTGGCCCTGGAGAAGAAGGGCAAGTCGTAGCTCTGCCAGGCCCAGGCCCCACCCATTTCCTGCTCAGTGCGAGTGGCAGTAGACCATGCCCATCCTCAGGCTGAGGCTCACGCTCTCCCAGAAAACCCAGCGCAGCAGCCAACTCCACGCCTCTCAAAGCCGGAGTGACCCAGTCTCACAGCACCCCATGCAGACACCCATGGTTCCCTTCCAGTAATGACTCCAGGCCTGCCTGGCCCCCTCCAGGCTAAAGGGAGTTAGGGACACCATTGCCTGAACTGAAAGACCGGTCTGTTTCTCTTCACAATTCAGTCTAAACAAGATCATCCTTCTCTCTCCGTCTTCCTCTCTCTCCTTCCTCATCTATTTACTGTCTAAATCTGAATGGACGTGTCTTGCTTAAATTATACCCTGTTCACAAAACCCTTTAGTCTCAGACTTCTGTGCTCAGCAACCCAGGAGCATGTTATCAAATGCTGAAAGGGTGCCTGAGAAGCAGGGCGGGGTGGAGGCACCTTGGCGGTGGGCCTGCCTAGCTCAGAGCTCGCGCTGTCCCCAAATATCCAAAGGACTGGTGCACAGTTGCACTCTGTTTAACTCCAAAGGACAGGATTAGGACCATCTGTGCAGGATAAGTACAATCAGCCCAAACTGACCACCTGCTTTCTGTGTGATGTTAAGTCTCTGTCCCAGCAGAGCACAGATCAGCCCTGAAGCACACTGTGGAGGGGACATCTCGGGTATGGGTTCTCCTACCACAGTGGCGATTCTGGTTAGTGTCGTCTGGTTGCAACAGAAGCTGCCTTTGGTTAAGTTAGGAAGGAATTCATTGGAAAGGATATCGTGTACCTCAGAGAACGGAAAGAAATCGTGAATAAATCGTGAATAACTACGCCAGCTCCATCTGACTTTGATTCCTGTGGCACTTTGACCCTAAATTCAAATCCAAAAGCAGAGAGATTATTTAGTCAAGCCCAAGTTGTCTAACGAACTCTTGGTTGGGCTTTTAAAGCATTCACTTAATGTCTAAACACAGTGAGGGTGGGAAGATATTTCAAAGGAGGATTGAAGCACTTTTATGGACAAAAAGCAAACACAGATGTAAGGAAACGGACATGTCTCCACTACCACTCCTTTTTCTTATTCTCTCTCTCTCTTTTTTTTTTTTTTTTTTTGTACCAGGGATTGAACGCAGGGGTGCTTAACCTGAGTCACATTCCCAGCCCTTTTTAAGTTTTTATTTTGAGACAGGGTCTCGCTAAGTTGCTCAGGGCCTCACTGAGGCTGGCTTTGAACTTGTGATCCTCCTACCTCAGCCTCCCAAGTTGCTGGGATTACAGGTGTGTGCCACTATGCCTGACTCTATTACAACCTCTAAATGCTGCTTTGCAGATTACAATCGTGTTGAGTGCCTAATGATTAATTGGATCAATCTCTGAAAAGATTACAGATATTGGCCTGGGGATCTGTGTTCTTAAAAGTTCTCAGGTATTTCTGATGGGTAGCCAGGTTTGGAAATGAAGACAAGGAGTATCACAGAGTCACTTTTAAGTCAGAAAGGTTAGGTTTGAATCCCAGGTTTGCTGCTAACTAGCTATATAGTCTTGGGCCAGTTACTTAATATTTCTGCCTCAGTTTCCTTTTCTGGAAAAAGAGGATAAAGGAGTACCTGCCTCACAGGGTAGGGGTGAGGATTCAATGAGCTGTCATGGTGAAGGCTCCATGCCATGCGGATTCCTGTCACCTTCCATACGCCTGGACTGTGAGTTTCAGAAGTCCCTTCTTATTTTTTGGCATTGCACACGTCCAACTTGCTTTCCACCGAAGTGAAATACAAAGGCATCTCTGGGGCTGCTTGGGAGAAGCGTGTGATAAAATGATTGCGATGTGATCAATGCGGTTCTCTGGACAATCGAGTGAATTCCACAGGTTTCAGCTTCCAAGGTCCCCGGCAGACAACTTTTGCAGGATAGAACCAGCTAGTAAAGGTCAGAGTGAATTGCTTCTAAACAGCCCTTTGTCCCTCACTGTCACAAAGACACAGCACTTCACCGCTGCCCTGGAGGAAGCAGCAGATCCACAATGTTGGAGGAGCAGAGAACGGAAGCCAGCTGTTTTTCCTGCACGGGGAGGAGAGCTCCTGAGATAGATGCCCACGGCCTGAGAGCCTGGCTGAGGGGTCACTCTGACTTCTCCTGGTTGGGGGTCAGCTCCAGCCTCACAGTCTGATAACGGCAACTTCACAGAAAACCCATCTGGAGCCTGCAGACCTGGGGAGAAATGAAGAAATCAAAGAGCAGAGGCAGGCTGGAGGGATGTGAGAGGCCCTGGTTCTGGAGTCCGGGGACCTCATTTCTATTCTGTCTGACATTTTCATTCCACCTCCAGTGGTCTGGGACTGGAGGACTTCCATATCTTCTTTTATTTAAATAATGCTGAAAGCCAGCCTTCGTAGATACACTTTCAGTACAGCATTTTGCATATAATACTTCTCGAATCTTCCTTACACCTTATAAGGTAGTGTTACCGGCAGCCAAACCAGGGAACCCATGGGGATTCGGCCGGCCAGGTTTGGCTGCCTGGGTGAGCAAACTATGTGAAGAGGGAACACGAATTTTATGTAGTTACAGTTCATAGAAACAAAAGCCAGGAACTGTGCACATGTGGGTGTAGCCAGCCGGAGAACTTGGTTTCAGCTTCCTTGAGCTGGCCACGGTGTGGTTCTTTAGTTTTTATTTTAGAGACCTGGAAGTTCAGGATAGAGATGAGCAATTATCAGGAAGTTGCTTTTAATAGTAAAGGGGTTGTGTTTCAGCAGGTTATCATTATTACCAAACCCGTTTCGCAGATGAGAAGGCTGAGGCCCGTGCCCAGGAAGTGAGGCCACAGTTTTGAACCCTTGGCATGGCCCTCGGCTCTGTGTTCTCACCTAGCACCTCAGTGCTGTACACCTGCAGAAAAACTAACGGAAACAGGTCCCTTTTCCCCGAGAATTGCCTTTTTGTATAAGCACTCCCCAAACTTACGATCCTACAGCCTCAACCCCATTTGGTCCAGATGTGTGTGGGCATCTGTCCCAAGCTGGACCAATCAGATTCCTGCCTCTAGGAATTTAGAATTTGAAATCAAAGTGGCTGGTTTTAGTCTGGGCTGGTCGCATGGTTTTGAAAACTATTTATTATATGTGGGAAATATTCAGCTTGCTGAATCCCCACACCATGAACTTTTAAATTTTTTATTTTTGTAATTAGAACCCTCGGAAACCTTTTATGTCCCCTCTATCACCTCCCACCCCATCCATCAAGGTAACTACTACCCAGGCGACCATATCCCGCCCTGCACAGGCAGCTATTTTATTTTATTTTGGAAAGAACACTTCCCCTGAGACCGACCCTCTTGCTAAATTTTTGAGGGCACAGGATATTATTATGGACTGCAGGTGCCCTGTTACACAACAGATCGACGCAGCTTATTCACCTCGCTCAACGGGAGCTTTGTGCCCGTGTCGTCGACTGGTACCACCCCACTTCTTCCTCCGTCCATGCTCCAGCAAGCGCCATTCCGTTCTCTGATTCTATGCAGTTCACTATTTTAGATACTTCTCACACACGCAGCCTTTGTCTTTCTGGAACTGGCTCACAATGCCCTCTGGGTTTGTCCATGTAGTCTCCATTGGCAGAATTTACTCCTCCTTAAAGGCTGAATGGGATTTCCGTGGTGTGTGCGCGTGCGTGCATACATGCGTGCGTGTGAGCATGCATGTGTGTGCATGCGTGCTGTGTGCAAGTGTGCATGCATGAATGCAAGTGTGTGCATGCTCCACGTGTGCATGCATTCGTGTGTGTGAGCATGCATGTGTGTGCATGTTCCGTGTGTGTGTGTGAGTGTGTGTCAATTTCTTTATCCACTCACTCACCAGTGGACATTTATGTGGTTTCTACATCTTGGCTCTTGTGGAGAATGCTATAGAAAACAGAAGAGCTATTGTGTCTTTAAGATCCTATTTTTTTGTACCAGAAATTGAACCCAGGGGCACTTAACCACTGAGCCACATCCCCAGCCCTTTTTCTTATCTTTTTGTTTTGAGTCAAGGTCTCACTAAGTTGCTTAGGGCCTTGCTCAGTTGCTGAGGCTGGCTTTGAACTTGAGATCCTCCCGCCTCGGCCTCTGGATCTGCTAGGATTACATCTGCGTGTCACTGCACCCGGCCAAGCTCCCACTTTCAACTCCTTTGGAAAAATACCCAGAAGTGAGATCACTGGATCATATGGTAGTTCCATGTTTTAATGCTTTGTGAGCTAAGGACTTGATGACACATTTCATCAAAGAAAGCAGGCAGATGACCAGCAGGTACATGAAAACAAGAGTTCAACGTCACCAATCACCAGGGAAATGCGAATAGAACTCACAGTGAGTTACCACCTCATACCTATTAGGATAAATATTATTTTAAAAAACCTAAAAGACAACAGGTGTTGGTGAAGATGTGCAGAAATTGGAACCCTTGGACACTGTTGGTGAAAACATGAAATGTCGCAGCAACTATGGAAACGGCTTCCGTGCCTTGGAGCTCTACGTGGATAAAATGACACGGTAGGTCCTCATGTCTGGCTACTCTCCTGAGCCCTTTGCTTGTGGTTGCCTTTGAAAGGACACATAGCATCCAGTTACTCAGGATGTGAGCTTCTAACCAGCAGGGACCAAGCAGGTAAGTAAATGGGCCATGTTGTGATAGCGGACGTGTCCAATGGCCCATGCACACTGTCTGAAAAGTGACCCTCAGCTCTGGTAATGAAAAAAAAAATCCTGCTCTGTAAAGAACCAAGGTCCAGGTTTTCCCGACTTTTCTAGAGAAGTCTGAAATCTCCTAAATTTAGATACTGGCATATAATTTGAGAATTACAAGCAATTTATGGTGTCGTTTTTTAAACACGGTTTTGGACTGGATTCTGTGGACCTTCAGTTTACAACTCCTATATTTGGACTCACGGTGGGAGGTCTCCCTCCCTTTGGGGACAGAAGGGAAAATGTAAATGTAGTCAAATCAGCCTTCTTTGAGGGGTGGAGCGAGCTAGGAATGCAGAGGTCTTTATTGTCTCTTGGTGGTTGCAGGTCTGAACTGGCCTGGGCACCCGTTTCCCTAACCCTGCACACAGCCCTGGTTAGGAACCGATAGCTTCAGCGCCCCCTGCTGTCACCAGCACCCTCCTTGTGACCAGTGGGAGCGACAGATGGGTCCTGCCTCCACTTGCTTCTCTCGGAGGCTTAGGGTAAAGTGCACAGGCATCTGCTAGGACTCACCTTCACTTCCTGCATGATCAACCACTTCCCCAATGAGACCCTCCCACCTTAATTTTGCTTTTTAAATTGGGAGCAGGGCACGGAGGAGCCAGCTAGGTTGCCCTTCCCTCGACCCCCAAACTCAAGGTTTCCTCGCGTTGAAAATAGTCCAAGAGTTTCTGCCATATGTTTGACACCCCTCCCTGATTCTTGGGCTGAAATAGATTTTCTCGTATTTTTTTGAACAATACCTTTTGGTACTTTTAGTGGTAGTTTGGGGTCGAGGGCAGAGTGAAAGGTACACGTTCAGGATTGTGGTGTTGCACGTTAAGTAAGAGCACAGACTCCGAAACCAACCATGTCTTGACCCTGCAACCTACTAGCTGTGTGATTTGGAGGAGTCACTTAACTTCTCTGTTCCTCTGTTTCATCACTTACAAGATGAGGATTATACCTACTTCTTAGAAATATTGTGAGTTTTAAATAAGTTAATATATGCAAAGAACTTAGTGTCTGGCATATCATATAAATAGTTGCTTGATCCAGATATAATTTTGCCTTCAGTGCTGCTGGCCCTTAAGTTCCCTTAGTTCTGCCAATCCGATCTTTCTCAGGAAACTTCCTTTTCATCCCTTAACTGTAAATCCCCCAAATCCCATTAAGCTGTGCTCAGTTCCTAGAGTCTCTTCCTGTGTTCTCAGACTTTCCTTCACCTTTAGATTCTCATCTTTACCAAACCTACCAAGTAGAAATTATACCTCTTAAATTGTAATTTTAGCTAACGTGGATCGATCACCCATGATGTGCCAGGTGTTGTTCTAAGCAAGTTACATTTATAGCTCCTTATCCAAAATGCTTGGGATCAGAAATATTTCAGAGTTCTGATTTTTTAAAATTTTGGAATATTTGCATATATATATTTGGACATCTTGGGGACAGGATCCAAGTCTAACCATAAAGCTCATTAATGTTTTGTGGACATCTTATACACAGAGGCGAAAGTGCAACATGTTTCGTGCACCTGCGTTTGGACTGTGACCTGTCCCATGAGGTCAGGTGTGGAGTTTTCCACCTGTAGTGTCGTGTCGATGCTCCAAACAGTTTTGGATTTTCAGGCTAGCAATGCGTAACTGTACTGATGTGTTTTATCATCACATTATAAGAAACATATTCTTTCTTCGCCCATTTTATAGAGGAGAAAGCTAAGGCTCAGAGGAGTGGACTGGCCTGCCAGGGACCGTGACTGATGAGAAGCAGAGAGTGGATTTGCACCTGGTCTGGTTCTAGAGTTCCCTTCTCCCTATCCCACCGACAGGGCCCTGGTCCCAGCTCTGCTGGTCCATCCTGGCCTTGGCCCCTCCCCCTGCTTCCTCTGTGCTTCACGGATCTGTCATTTCCACTTCTTTTAAGAAAATGTAATCATGCACGTCTCGTCTCTTGCTGAAAACGCATCCCATTCTTCTTGAGAAGCAAGCAGTTTTTTATTTAATTTTTTTAAGAGAGAGGGACAGTGACAGAGAGAGAGAGAGAGAGAGAGAATCAATTTTATTTAGTTTTTCACGTGGCCCTTGTTGCTCCGACACTTCATGTGCACACGGTGCTGGGGTTCGAACTCGGGTCTTCACACTGTAATCACCGAGCCACCGCTCCAGCCCAAAGCCAGCACTCTATTATTTTTTTATTAGATGGATACAGAGATACAATTGAGGGGGAAACATTATCAAAATTCAAGAACCAATGTATATATACTTAGTCATCCAGGGCTAATGCCATAGCATGGATGCCCAGCTTGGGTTCCCCCTCTTGCTGTTTCCCCCAGAAGAACTCCTGAGTTAAATGGATATCTCGTGGAGGACAGAGATCTCCTTCTGAGATGATTCCCCTATATTCCCACCCTCAGTCTCTTAGGAGTTCTTCCTACACCCTCCCACCCCTGTCCCCTTCCTACGCCTCCAAGTATCCTAGGGAGTCATCCCCCTGTTGTGTTAAGAATCATACAATTTGAAGTTATTGTTAGCTTAGCCATCTACCCTACTGCTTCCCCATGTATTCTAGCTTCCACAGATGAGAGAAACCATTTGGCCCTTGAGTCTCTGAGATTGGGATACTTCACTTAGCATAATTCTTTCCATCTCCATCCATTTGGCTGCAAAAGCCATAATATCGTCTTCTCTAATGGCCGAGTAGTATTCCATAGTATATATGTACCAAAGTTTTTGTATCCACTCGTCGAGTGAGGGGCATCTGGGTTGGTTCCATGATCTAGCTATAGTAAATTGAGCTGCTATAAACATTGATGAAGTCACATCACTATAATATGCTGATTCTAACTCTTTTGGGAAAATACCCAGGAGTGGGATAGCTGGGTCATAAGGTGGTTCCGTCCTTAATTTTTTGAGGATTCTCCACACTGCTTTCCAGAGTAAAGCCAGCACTCTCGATGCAGCTTTTAAGGACAGTGACCACGCATCTGTGCCCATGAACAAACCTGATTGATTGTTTCCTTGGCTTCCCAAATGGTTTCTGCACCTGCCGTTCTCAGGAATCTCCTTTGAAAGATGCGCAACGCGTTGCCCTGCCCATCAGGCCCTGTGTGCTCTGGCCTCCTGTGTCCACCCATCCCTCTGTGCCTGTCCTCGGAGCACCCGCTCCCCGTGTCTTCTACTCCAGCACTGGGCGACTGGACATTCTCTCCCCTTCCTCCCCTTCCTCCCATGAGTTCAGTGAGCCTGGATCCTGGTTGCCTGTTCGAATCACCTACGGAGCTTTTTAACCAAGTCCTCATGTCCGCGCCCATCCCTGATGAACTGAGCTGGAGTCCGTGAATGGATCCAAGCCCCCAATGGATTTCAGTGTGCACCAAGGTTGCGAGCCCCGGGGGGATGCAGGCTAATCCCCAGGCCACAGCTCAAGCATGGCTTCCTCAGGGGCCTTCCTGACCAGTTCAATTCCTGATACTCTGTACCCAGAGTCCCACGCACCTCTCCTTCCTGTCACACATTAGGGGGAGACTTGACATTTACAGTCAGCACTCCATGTCTGCTGGCTTCATATTCCTGGGTTCAGTAACCACGGGCTGAAAATGCGTGGAAGGAAAAACAGCTGTGTCTGCGTCCAGCAGGTACAGGCCTTTCCTTGTGTTATTCCTTCACCGATACAGTGTACAACTACTGATGCAACATTTACGTTATTATTGAGAGTAGTCTAGAAAGGATTTAAAGTATACGGGGGATGTGCACAGGCTGTATGCAAACGCTACACTGTTTTATATAAGTTCCGTATCTGCAGGGTGTCCTGAACCTGGTAAGGACAGCTATATTCACAGGGTGGCCAAGAGCTCAGATTCTGTTCCCAGGTCACTCCCTGCATGACCTCGGTCAAGTGGCTTCACTTCTCTGTGCCCTCTGAAATGGGGATGATAAATTTGTTTCTCAAGGTCACTGAGGAGCAAATGAGTTAATGATGTGTTGAGAAGTACATAGAACAGGGTCTGCCACACAGTGACAGCTATCTGGCATAAGGATATTTACCACTGCCCCCACCGGGATCTGCAGCTTGGTCAGTGCACAGGGCGGGACTCTTAACGGCTCCGCCTGTTGAACAGAGTGGCACCCTGATCTCCGCAGGGCACGGCAGGTGACAGAGGGCTTCCAGGGGAAGCTGAGCAGTGCTCTCCTCTCCCAGCTAGGCCTTTGCTGGTGTGCACCTGCTGATCAGGACCCTGCGGCTCTGAAACTGTGTGGGCTCGCCACTTGCAGAGCCTCAGGCGCACATGGCATCAGGACCTTCTGGGCTGCCCCAGGAGACTCCTCTCTGAGGCACAGACTCACCCATCCGTCCACGAGGCTCCCCCTGCTCTGATGAAGCACAGATTTGGGTGTGCTGAGCGCTTCTGTGGCAGAGGGGGACGTGGGGAAGCTGGGCATTCTGTGCCACACCAGGAAATCAGGCTGGCAATGTCTGTGGGGTACCCTCGTGTCCTGGGCGACCCCCACCTAGCAGGGAGAGAGGGCTGCCCAGCCACACCCTCAGGGAAGGGGGTGGGGAGCAGAGAGCATGGGCGTGCATGCTTTGTGGGTGACGGAGGGTTTATTTATAACATGAGAATGTGATCTGCCGCAGTGTGACTGTTCCCCGAAACATCTACTGTACTCTGCAGCGACTGCTCCCTGCAGCCTCCACAGGAAGAGGCGGGCCGCATTCTCTGAACAGCGGGGACCACTGAGGCTGTCAGAACTTGGGGGCCCTGGGGAATACCCGGCTCAACTCCTTTGTTTTCTGAAGGGGGAACTGAGATCAGACCATGGGAGTGACTTGCCCGAGATCGCAGATGTCATTTTTATTTTAAGTTAATATGTAAGAGTTGTATACTTCATGCCCGTCACGACATAATGATCAGTTCATGAATTCTGCTAGAAAGTAGTACCATTTACTCATTATATTCAACAAACTCAACGTGCCCAGCACCGTGCTGTGCCCTTTACAAATATTAACACATTTAATTGTCATAATCCTAAGAGGAGTTAGTGCTATTTTTATTTGCATTTTAAAGTTGAGGGACCCTGAAGCACAGACAAGTTAGGGAACGTGTCCAAGGTCACACAGCTGGGAATTCTTTGAGTTGAGAGTCGATACCAGACAGCATGGTCTCACAGGGCATTCTGCTATGCTGTGGAGTCTCTCCATATGACAGCTCTTTCTATCCATTTTACAGATGAGAAAACCAGGGCTCCTATAGGGTAAGTCCTTTACTCAAATCTGCTTGACTAGGAAGTAATGGAGCTGGGAATGAATTTCCATTCTCTTGCTTTAGAATCTGGCTCATGATATCTATAGAAAACTCCCTCTCATGGGGGCTGGGATCTCCTGGTGGAGGGGTCCAAACTGGGGACAGGGCATGGGCGTGTAGGCAGAGCCTGAAGCCAGGCTGATGGCAGTGGATTTAGGTCATCTATGGCCAGCAGCCTGGATTGAAGTGCCTCTTAAAGTCCCCAACCTTCTCCTCTCTCCTCTGCAGTGGCTGGAAGTGTGTGTTTGTCTTCACTTTGTCGCTGTCTCTCGTCAACTAGACCCGGAGCGGCCAAGGGCAGACCCTTGTCTGATTTTGCTCCCTCAACAGATAATCACTGAATAAATGGATAAAAAAACAAAAACAAAAACAAAAATGGCTTGTAGCTTCAGTAGGGGGAACTGGCACAGGAAATCAAGACTGAAGTCCAAAGGGTGGGAACACATTTGGAGTTTATTGGGAAACATTCCAATGCAATAGACACAGGAAAGAGCTGGGCAGAGAAAATTAATAATCATCATAGATGGAATTTATTGAGCGTCTGCTCCGGGTCAGGCAACCATTTTAAAGACTGTAAGTAATTCCCTTCCCTTAGCAATCCTATGAAATAAAAATTGCTATCCTTACCTAACATTAGGAAATCTGAAGCAACGTGGCCAAGGGTCCACTAGGACCCTGTGGAGCCAGCTTGAGTCCAGGCAACCCAGGGCCTTGCTTTTGAATACCCTGTGCAGCCATCTCTTTGTGGTGCACTGAATTCCATGCCAGCGTGAGGTCGCCTGACCATCCTGGGTCTCACCTGCAGGAAAGGAGGTGCCCTCACCCCTGCTAGTCCAGTCATGCAACTGGAGCTGAATCTTCAGGTCCTGCTTTGAAGCCACTTAGGCTAGGGGTGGCCTTCTAGCTGCACAGCCTTCCAGAGGAATCTTGCACACAGCCCTTGTGTGCTGTGCAGGAGGAGGACTCTGCAGCTTAGTGGACGCAGCTGTGGGTTTGTTGGTTGCCCTTGGTTACACTAGTTGGCATCGGGACCAGGCAGGAGTTACAAACTCCAGTGCACACAGAGACCAGGCCGTTATAAGTGCGCTGGGCGGGGGCCGTGAGCAGCTGCAGATTGCTTAACCCTTATTCCAAAAGCGTGGAACCAGACATGTTTAGGATCTCAGACTTTTTTTCTTTTTCCGATTGTTGAATATTTGTAGATAATGAGATATTGTGGGGCTGAGACCCAAGCCTAAATACAAAACTCTTATGCTAAAGGTAACTTATGTAACTTTTGAGTACACCTGTGTTTTGCCTGAGACCATGAGCTCAGAAGTGTGGAATATCCCCGTATTATTTCACGCTAGTGCTTGGGAGCATTTCTGATTTTGGATTTTGGGATTAGGAATGATCAAGGTGTCTATTACTCAGGTAAAGGGTAGGGCCTTGTCTGCCACAGGGAGACTGACCAAATGTCTCCGTTCATCCCAGTTGTTAAACACTGTTCTCAGGACACAACATCCCTCCTCCCCAAGCCTGTGTGATTATGGTGGGGAGGGTTGGAAGCACATCTCTGGAAGGGGGCTTCCCGTGTGCCGTGGTGGGTGGCATAGCAGGTGCAGAACCACTGGGTGGAGATCAGTCATGGAAAAAACCGGTATAAAGGCTGGTGTGGAAGAGACCAGCTTAACATGAATGATAGCTATTTTCAATCAGGAGAACAGAGGAAAATAACCAACCACCCCTCCTGAGTACTTTAACAAACATCTGATTTTAAAACAGATACAAATAATTTTTTTCTGTATTTGAACAATCATCAGTTAAAATAGCAAAGAAAAAAAATTGTCCAGTTAAAATCACAGAGAAAAAAAGTAAAAAAGACAGCTGGGAGTGGTAGCACACATCTATAATCAGCAACTCAGGAGGCCGGGTCAGGAGGATCACAAGTTCAAGGCCAGTTTGGGTAACTTAACGAGACCCTGTCTCAAAATGAAAAGTAAAAAGGGCTCAGTGGTGGAGCACCCCTGGGTGCAATCCATTTTCAGACAAGGAAATGAAAAACCTAAGAGGTTTAAATAACTTGCCCCAGAGTCAAAAAGCTGTAACTTATACTGCTAGGAGTGAAGTTGGAATGTGGGTATTAATTAAGCCCTGATATTGCCTTTGACAGTTTCCTGTAACCCAGGAAATCATGTTTAGGATGCTGCCAAAGTCAACGTGGATAGAAGCTTGTCCTTGAAACTCAACAGTGACTTAGGTTCCCGGGGGGCAAAGGTCAGAAGGAGGCAGGGCATCTCCTGCCCGCCAAAGCGTCTCCAGGCGCATGCCCATCACTGGCATTATCAGTCTCCTTCAGCAGCAAAACAAAAGATTGTCACCCAATTGTAGTGTCCCCCTGTCAGCTGTGGCTTGAGTGTGAACAGCTCCTAACATCACACGCATTCCACGTTCACAGAGCCTCAGCCCACCCAGCCTCAATAAAGCGCTCCCTCCCCTGATGTCTCTGGGGAATGTTTGGTTTCTCGATTGTTGTTGGGCACTTGGTAGTACTCTTGTGTCCAGCGTTGTGGCTTGGTAGTACTCTTGTGTCCAGTGTTGTGATTCGAGTTTTGACATTTTTTTGGTACCCAGATAAACCCTAGCAAATTTTCCTTCCCATCCACTTTGTTCTCTCTTGCCTGCTTAAATACTTCTATTAGGTTTCCTTACGTGGGGGTTCTTCCAGTGTTTTCCACAAAGGTGCAACTAATGAAGAACATACTTTATCCTTGGGCACGGTGGCACATGCCTATAATCCCAGCAGCTCAGGAGGCTGAGGCAGGAGGATGGCAAGTTCAAGGCCAGCCTCAATAACTTAGTGAGGTCCTGAACAACTTGGCAAGACCCTGTCTCAAAATAAAAAATAAAAAGGGCTAGGTATGTTGCTCAGTGATTAAGCACCCCTGGGTTCAGTCCAAGTATGTATGTGTGTGTGTGTGTGTGTGTGTGTGTGTGTGTGTATTTATCCTAACTCTTGTTCTCACGTGAAAGGTAGCATGTAATGTACACTCTTCACCACCTTGGTTTGGTTTTTGGAAACTTACAATATATCTTTCCTGGGGGTGTAGCTCACCATAGAGCACATGCTTAGCAAGTGGAAGACTTGGAATTCAACCCCCAGTACCACAAAATCCATGTGCACACGCGTGTGTGTATGTGAATGCATATATATATCCTTGATTACCCTGATTTGAATAGTATACAGTATTATTGAAATATCACTTGTCTCCCTATAAATATGCACATTTTTGTGCCAGTTAAAATGATTTTCACCTGATCGTTAAATGATTAATTAACAAGTCCATCCCTGAGATTTTCCTTATCTTTGCAGAGAACCTCCTTATTCTTCTTCCTACCTCAGCAGCCTCCCATGTTGTGGTTGCTTCTGGTGATGCACACCTTGTTGAAGACTTGGTATTGTAAATGAACAACCATGTGCGTGTTGTATTTCCCATGGATGCAGCCTTCTGTCCAGGAAAAGTTCCTGGAAGTAAGAAGACTGGGTCAAAGGGGGAAAAGCAGTTGTAACTTTTTTGGAGCATTTGTAGTTTTGCTAGGTAGTGCCAGCTTGTCCCCCAGGGTAGCACCGACTGGCCCACCTGCCAGGAACATGCCCACCTCTTCCTCCACAGCTTCTCAGCAGGAGCCATTGGTCTGAACATTTTCAAACTTCATTTTAAGAGTTGTGTGTTTTGCTTAGAAGGTCAAGGGTTGTCTGTTTTCTCTCATATGCAGAAGAGAGGAAGAAGGAAAATAAAGGTGGGGGCAGAGTTCCTAAAAATCAGAGGGAGATCAGGAGAGGAAAGGGACCACGGAGTGGGAGGGAGGGAGGGAGGAAGAGCTGGGGAGGGATATCGGCAAATTATGTTGTCATATTGTGTGTCTACAAATATATAACAACAGATCCCATCAATGCATACAACTATAGTGCACCAATTAAAATGTGGAAAAATAAAGAGTTGTCTGTTTCATTTTAGGGCATATTAGAAAAAAATGATCCCATAGGTTCACATTCTTTAAAAGTTTTTTTTTTAAATAGGATTATTAAAATAAAAATGGCACACGGAGTGAAATGATATTATAGGAGGTGTAGTGAATAAAGTTATAGGTGGTTCAAAGGTATGCCAAACTGGGACAGCTCACGGCTGAAGGTGGGGAGGTGTCACCAGGACGATGACTTTTCCTCTTCGGAATAATAAAACCAAGAGCTCGTACTTCCCAGATGTAGTGCTTCATCATCACAACCCGTCTGTGCGGTGGGGCCTGTTATCATCCCAACTTTCTGGACAAGGAAACAGAGACTCAGAGAAGGTGTGACTTGGCGGTAGTCACGCAGCTAACCTCAGCGCCGTCGGTGCCTATTAATTTTCCTCTGTCCTGAGGATATTTCCAGCTGGGGTCTTGGTCCAGCCAGGCCCTCCTCCGCGCTGAGGATGGAGCCTTCAGGGCCTCCAGGGCCTGGGTGTCCAGAGGTGACAGTCGCTCTTTCCTCCTCCTCCGGCTGGCCCTGGCGGGGTGTTCCCTGTACACCAGTGCTTCACTCGAATGCCTGCAGCTATGCCCTGCCCCAGCCAGATTCCAGCCCACCTGTGAACAAATCCACACAGCCATTCCGACTGAGAAGGGCTGCTTCGGGTTTGGACTTAGAGGTTTATGGAGGAGCAGGGGTTGGCCTTTGATCTGTGCTTCCTTCCTCCTGAGCTCTCCAGGCCATGCTGGGATCTGCCTGTCCTCTGCTGCTGGCATTGGAGTCACTGTGGAGACTGCTGTTGCCAGGGGGAGGGACCTGAGTGGTCTGGCATTGGCCGGTGCTGCATTTGTGTGAGATCCCTGTCTGGTTGGAGATCTTCTGGAAGGCTGAAGAGCAGCTGGGCAGCAAGTGACACTCAGGGCTTCCTACTCAGCCA
>PVKS010023811.1:0-31870 GCA_004027875.1 Aplodontia rufa | reverse complement strand
ATGTGGTGAATTACATTTATTGATTTGCGTATATTGAACCAGCCTTGTTTCCCTGGAATGAAGCCCACTTGATCGTAATGGATTATCTTTTTAATGTGCTTTTGTATCCGAATAGCTAAAATTTTATTAAGGATTTTTGCATCAATGTTCATCAGGGAAATTGGTCTGTAGTTTTCTTTCCTTGATGTGTCTTTGTTGGTCTTTGGAATCAGTGTAATGTTTGCTTCATAGAAAGTGTTTGGGAGTTTTCCCTCTCTGTCAATTTCCTGGAAGAGCTTGAAGAGGATTGGTGTTAGTTCTTCTGTGAAGGCTTGGTAGAATTCTGCCATATATCCATCCGGACCTGGGCTTTTCTTTTTTGGGAGAGCTTTGATTGTTGCTTCAATTTCATTTTCTGTGATAGGTTGGTTGAGATTTTCAATGACCTCCTGTGTTAAATTGGGGATGTCGTGTGTGTTCAAAAACCTGTCCATGTCCTCCACGTTATCAAATTTGGCGGAATATAAGTTTTCAAAATAGGTTCTGATAATCTTCTGTATCTTGGATGAGTCTGTGGTGATATCCCCATTTTCGTCTCTGATTTTGTTGATTTGCTTCATTTTGATCTTCCTTTTAGTGAGTTTGGCAAGGGGTCTGTCGATTTTGTTCACTCTTTCAAAAAACCAACTTTTGGATTTGTTAATAGATTGAATAGCTTTTTTGTTCTCAATTTCATTGATTTCAGCTCTGATTTTGGTGATTTCCTGTCTTCTGTTAGATTTTAGGGTTGGATTGTTTCTCCTTTTGAAGTTGTTTGAGTTGAAGCATAAGGCTATTAATCTGCTGTCTTTCTAGATTTTTGATGTATGCACTCAGTGCTATAAATTTACCTCTTAAGAAAGCCTTCATACTGTCCCAAAGGTTTTGGTATGTTGTTTCCTCATTCACATTCAATTCTAAGAACTTCATGATCTTTGTTCTCATTTCCTCTTTCACCCATCCTTCGTTTAAGAGGTAATTATTCAATTTCCAAGTATTTGAATAGTTTCTGTTGTTTCTCCTGTTGTTGATTGCTAAGATCATAGTGTTATGATCTGACAGAATATATGGGATTATATCCACTTTTTTATGGTTGCTAAGATTGTCCCAGTGAACTAGGATGTGGTCTATTTTAGAGAAGGATCCATAGGCTGAAGAGAAGAAGGTAAATTCAGCTCTCTTGGGATGGAATATTCTGTAAATGTCTGTTAAGCCCGATTGTTTAATAGAGTAGTTCAGATTGTAGACATCTTTATTTATTTTTTGTTTTGAAGATCTGTCTAGAGTTGATAGTGGTGTGTTGAAATCCTCCAGGATTATTGTCTTGAGATCAATGAGGGGATTAATGTCCTTAAGTATTTTAAGTATTTGGGGGGGTTGTAATTAGGGTCATAAATGTTGATTATCATTATATCTTTTTGATGAACTATCCCTTTTAGTATGATAAAGTGACCCTCTTTGTCCTTTCTGACTAGTTTTAGATGGAAATTAATTTTGTCCAAAATTAGAATCGCTACATCAGCTTGCTTTTTTGGGCCACAGGCCTGGTAGACATTTTGCCAACCTTTCACTTTCAGTCTGTGTCTATTTTTGGGTGTCAAATGTGTCTCTTGCAGGCAACATATTGTTGGATTTTGTTTTTTGATCCAGTGGGTCAGTCTGTCTTTTAATTGGGGCATTGAGACCATTCACATTCAAGGTTAGAATAGATACGGGAGGCTGGTTCACAGACTTTGTATTGATTACAGAGTTTTGAGTCATCTTGAAAGTCTGTTTTTGTAGAGTGATAATTGATTCAGCCTAGTTTAGGGATTCAGCATATCCTTGGTATTATCTTCAGATTGGAGTACATCTTTGAGATTGCTTTGTAGAGCCGGATTTGTGTTCATGTATCTTGCTAGCTTGAGTTTGTCATTGAAGTATTTAATTTCCCCTTCGTATCTGAAGATGAGTTTTGCCGGATATATTATCTTCAGGTTGAAGTTGTTATTGTGTAACACTTGAAAAATATTGTTCCAAGCTCTTCTGGCCTTCATTGTTTGCTCTGAAAAATCCATAGTGATCCGAATTGGTTTGCCCCTGAATGTTATTTGGGGCTTTTCTCTAGCAGCTTTTAGAATTCTCTCCTTGGTTTCTCTGTTATTCATTTTGTATATAATATGTCTTGACAAGCTTCTTAATTGATTAGGTCTATTTGGAGTTCTATAAGCATCTTGTATGTGATAATCCAGATCGATAGAAAAATGTGGGAAATTCTCACTTACGATTTCACTTAAAAAGGTTCTTTAAACCTCTTGTTTGCTGTTCAGAGTTTTCTTCCAGGCCAATGATTCTCAAAGTATTATGCCTCATCTCATCAAATATTACTTGGAAGTTCTGGTTATGTATTATAAGTTGTTTATCCCGTTTCTCATCTTTGATTTCTACGTTGTTTAGCCTATCTTCGCTATCTGATACTCGTTCTTCAAGAGCTGATGTTCTGTTTTCAGTAGAACAAGCTCTGAGATAAAAAATAAGAGCAGGAATAAAAATTAAAATAATGAATTAAAAAAATTAAAAAATTAAAAGCTAAAAAAGTAAAAGAAAATGAAAAAACCAAATAAAAAATTCTTATGAAATCTTGTATCTTATAGACACTGAGGGTGTCTCTGGGACCTCAGATTGAATGTCTCTCAGTCTGTGGCCCACTGCAGGCTGTCTCCCGGTACCAGGATTGCTCCCCACAATGTGCAGGCTTGGGAGATGAGTGTTTTATTTAGGATAGGGGCTGGCCCAGCAACAGTATCTGTGGCTCTGCTCGCATCCGCGGTCATGGCTACTTCTGTAGCAGATGCGGGCTTGTGACCACTGAGCACAGAACGTAATGTAATTGCCACCGTTGCTAGCCGAACAGAGAACTTTCTCCTCCTTCCGACATACGCTCCGCTCTGTAGCCCCGCCTATGTGGCCGATGGGAAATGTAGTCCCGTCGTTCGTATGTAATGTCGG
Source organism: Aplodontia rufa (assembly GCA_004027875.1). Lineage (NCBI taxonomy): Eukaryota > Metazoa > Chordata > Mammalia > Rodentia > Aplodontiidae > Aplodontia > Aplodontia rufa. The sequence goes on along the minus strand of PVKS010023811.1, from coordinate 28,864 downwards.
TGAGCGACCGGGCGCCTGGGGGCAGCAGCCGTCTCCGAGCACAGCTCTCTCCCTTCACAGAATGCAATGTTGGCGGGGGTCTAATTAGTTACGGACAGGCTGGGGTTAGCGATGCAATCTATGTTTCTGCTCAGACCCGCTGGATCTTTAATGTGGTTTGCTGCCCAGTCCCTGCAGGTGGTGCGGGATTGTGACCAATGAGCGCACGGAAAGAAAAGGAAGTCGTCAGTGTTCCTGCCTGTACAGGGAAAAAAATTCCCCTAGTTCCAACAGGAGAACTGTAGTCCCGCCTTTGCAGCTGATGGGAAATGTAGTCCTGTCGTTTGTAATGGCGGTGAACTACTGTGCACCCCAGGGGGCCGTCCTCGAACATGGCTATAGCTCCTCAGAGTATGAGTTTGGCGGGGGTCTAATTAGTTATGGACAGAGTGGGTTTAGTGATGGAATCTGTTTCTGATCAGACCTGTTGGATCGGCGGCTGCCGTTTGTATTCCTGTCCCTGGAGCCGGTCGCGAATGTGTCCAGCATACCACCAGACGGAAGGGTACTGTTCCCGTTCTTGGTAGAACATCCAAAAACTTGCTATTTCCAAACTTGTAGGAATGCTCCGCGAACACCAGGCAAGGAGCTGTACCAATAATCCTGGGGGTGGGCAGACAGAACTCTTTCTGGCAGACTGTCTGCAGTGGCAGGCTTATGTGCCCGTGGCGGGAGGGGGAAATCCCCCCGATTCTTTTTTTTAAATTTTTTTCCCTTCTCGCGAAACTCCTAAGACTCGGCTCCTTATAAAAAAGCTTCACAAACTAGTAATAGACAATCAAATATAGTTTCCCCTGAACGCATCTTGGAAAATTGCTGATGCAGTGGATTTTTCCCAACCAGAGTCGGAGCCCCAGCGAATGCTGTCACGCTTCAGGTCGCCATCTTCCGGAAACCCTAAAATTGTTCTTGTCAAGTCATTTAGTCACAGCAGCAAAAAAGCTGACTGAAACACTTGACCACCTAGAATATGTAGGCTACCTAATCTGCTAGAAACAGTCATTTTTTGTTTTCAATTTGGTCACTTCAAATGGAGACAGTTTTGTCTTGATTCTATTATTAAATTGATTTATCTCTAGGGATTCTGAGTTTTACTATTTGTCCTTTATGTAGCCTAAGGAATGACTATCTGGAATATGCACAAAAATTAGATGCTGGAAGACTGAGAGCAGATAACATGAAACTGGTCTCCCTATTGACTTTAGTAAACAAATATAACAAAAATTATAACAGATGGACAGCAGCATCACAGCCTGATCTAATGAATATAAAGGTTATCAAAATCAGTACGAACACACACTACTTAAGGATTGACTCAAAAGCAAAGGAAACTCAATAATTTCTGGTCTTGCAGTACAGAAATTGATTCTAAAGTGATAAAGAAAATTGATTCTAAAGAGAGAAAGGATGCTAGCACTAACACCTGAGTTCTCCACAATCAGCTCTTCCCCTCTTCATGGCAATCAAAGGACACCTTAACTGGAGCAGCAAGACACTGCTGAGTGATGTGAACAAAGAGCTCCACTCGTGTTATCTTGAGGAATCATCATCTAAGTATCTCTTTTCATGATGTACAAGGTAAGAGGTTCGAGTTATTAATGTAATTTCTGAAGGCAGGAATTTATTTCCACTTTCACAAGAAAAAAAAACATTTTGAAATATTATAAGATGAAGTCATTAAAATTCCTATTTATTTAGACACAAAACATAAAAGTATTTAAATACCTTTTGTTATTCATCTGTTTGGGCTTTTTTCTTATAGAAATGTGAAAATTTGATAGTATGGGTTTTTTTTTGTTTTGTTTTGTTTTTGGACCTAGGGATTGAACTCAGATGATTAACCACTGAACTACAACCCCAGCCATTTTTATTTTTTATTTTGAGATGAAGTCTCACTAAGTTTCTTAGGATTTTGCTAAGTTGCTGAGGCTGGCTTTGAACTTGTGATCCTCTTGCCTAAGTGTCCTAAGCTGCTTGGATTACAGGGTTGCATTTATTTGCTCCCCAGTAGTATGCTTTTTTATACTACATCATTTAGGCCTTTCCTTCTGTCATCTGACCTTGGCCTCTGTCTTACAAACACACACTAACTTTGGAAGAGAATTGAAATTATGGTCTGTGCTCTGATTAAGGAAAAAAGAGGTAACAGAGTTGTTCACAAATATTATTTAAACTTGGAAATGACTTATTTCAGAATAATAATGTATTATATGCCTTGACTAATAAACTAAAATTTATTAAACTGACCTACAATCCAACCACAAATTATAAATAGACATCTAACATTAACTTTCAAGACCAACCTCACCTTAATCAATGTTGAATAAAATGCTCTCAAATAGATGACTTGCTTAATTTCATAGTTCTGCTGCTTTTCGTTTTTCTTCATATGACTTCCAAGATTTTCATCTTATTATCTCCTATTCTTTTGCATTAGGGGAGGAAGGAAGAAAGGGGAAGAAGGGCTCAAAGACTTACACATTGTTCTTATAACCCATGCTCAGTAATTACTGGTTCTAATGTAGAGGCTTGAAGCAAATCCTGATATAAGCCAAAGATTTGAACAACTACTTGGCAGCTCTATGGGAAGAATATACACAAATTACTTGAAAAAGGAGTAGGGTCAACACTACAGCTTACAGGTGTCGGCAGCCACTTTCTTAACAAAACTCCCATGGCTCAAGCTGTAAAATCAAGAACAAATGACTGGGATGCAATTAAACTAAAAAGTTTATGCACAGCTAAAGATCTAGTCAAGAGCATCAAGAGAGGATCTATAGAATGGGAGAAAACCTTTGCCTGCTACACCTCAGACAGAGGACTAATATCCAGAATATGCAAGAAACTAAAGAAACTAAACTCTAAAATCACAAATAATCCAATCAATAAATGGGCTAAGAAATTTAAAAGAAACTTCTTTCTAGTGGATGTCCGGAAAGTCCATAAATATGAGAAAATGCTCAACATCATTAGTTATAAGGGAAATGCAAATCAAAACTTCAATGAGATACCACCTCACTCCTGTTAGAGTGGCAAAAATGAAAAAATTCTAGCAACAACAGATGCTGGAGGGGCTGTTGGAAAAGAGGAACACTGTCACACTGCTGATGGGACTGCAAACTGGTTCAGCCACTATGGAAAGCAGTGTGGAGAATCCTCAAAAAACTAAGGATGGAACCACCTTATTACCCAGCTATCCCACGACTGGGTATTTTCCCAAAAGAGTTAGAATCAGCATATTATAGTGATGTGGCTTCATCAATGTTTATAGCAGCTCAATTTACTATAGCTAGATTATGGAACCAACCCAGATGCCCCTCACTCGACGAATGGATACAAAAACTTTGGTATATGTACTCAACGGAATACTACTCGGCCATTAGAGAAGACAATATTATGGCTTTTGAAATCAAATAGATAGAGATGGAAAGAATTATGCTCAGTGAAATATCCCAATCTCAGAGACTGAAGGGCTGAATGGTATCTCTCATCTATGGAAGCTAGAATATATGGGGAAGCAATATTTTAGACGGCTAAGCTAATAATAACTTCAAATTGTATGATTTTCAATGCAATAGGGGGAAGGCTCCCTAGGTTACTAGGAAGTGTAAGGTGGGGGATGGAGAGGGGAGAAGGGGTAGGAAGAACTCCTAGGAGACTGGAGAGTGGGAATATGGGAGAACCATTTCAGAAGGAGATGTCATTCCTCCACGAGATACCCATTTAACACAGGAGTTTATCTGGGGGAAAGAGCAACAGGGGAAACTCAAGCTGGGCATCCACAATTTGGCATTAGCCCTGGATAACTAAGTATATATACATTGACTATTGATGATTTGATAATGTTTCCCCCTCAATTGTATCTCTATTTCCATCAAATAAAAAAATTAAAAAAAAATAAAGTGAGTAAGCAGCTCTTACTCAGGAAGAACGTATGTCATGGTTGCTGTGGTTTGAGCTTGCATGTCCCTCTTGTCCCTCAAAGCTCCTTTGTTAATGCAGGTATATTCAAAAGTAAGATGTTCAGATTAGAAGAGCTATAATCTAATCAGTATATTCTAGTTAAAAGGATGATGAGGTGGTAACTCCAATGCAGGTGGGGTATGGTGGAAGAAGTTCAGTCACTGGGTTTATGCCCTGGAAGGTTTTTACTTCCTGCAGCCACTTCCTTTTTCTCCTCTCTCTGCTTCCTGATCCAGCCACAAACTGAGCAACTCTTCATTAGGCTCATCCCTGTGATATGCTACCTCATCTTGGGCCCAGAGTAATGGAGTTGGCCATCTATGGACTGAGAACTCTGGAGCTCTAAGCCCCAAATAAAGTTTTCATGCTGTCAGTTGCTCTTGTTGGGTATTTTGATTACAGAAACACAAAAGCTGATTAAAACAAGAGTCATGGAAAAAAAAAAAACAAAAAACCTTGGAATGGTGTGGACGAGGATCCCTGAGGAAAGGATTAGAGGTGCCTTGGCATTTTAACCACTTTCCATTACCCTTTCCACTATTTCCTTAATCAGACAACTAAGTTAAATGTAAAAGAGAGGAAATAGAAAATTATGATTAGGCATGTTGTTATGAACTGAGGATTCCAAACTTAGAAAAGCCTCTGTTAGAATGTTATGCATACCATTTCCTAGTTAAGAAACATAAGATAAATAATTTCACCTCATGCAGTCTCACTTTTAGAATCCAAAAAATAAGGGTGAAAACAGTAATTGTCTCTTATTTCTTAATATCCAATTAAAGTTCTTTAAAATGTATGAAAAATAGTATCTTGCAAAAGAAATTAAAATGGTAAGAGGCATTTGAGTTTCCTCAAATGGTGTTGGAATAACTCCCAGGACACCCTCTATTTCTGCAATCCAGTTTTGCTCTTTTTCTTCCCTAGCAACACTTTTCCAATAGAAGCAAGGCCATGAAGCTGAATAAAGGCAGAGGGCAACATCACTAAATTTCAGAGAACAGAGGAGAGCACTGCATGGATAAATATCAACCACCATGAAGTGGAAGTTGAAACTCTTTCTATACTGATTACAAAATTTTATGGAGTGAGGAGAGATTAAATAGTGTACTCAAAAACAAACAAAAGAATGAGCAAATAAAATAACAGAAAGCAAGCAGGTGCAATTGTTGCACTCCTGTAACCCCAGTGACTTGGGAGGCTGAGGGAGGAGGATTGCAAGTTCAAAGTCAGTTTCAGCGACTTAATGAGGCCTTGTGTAACTTAGCAAGATCCTCTCTAAAAATGAAAAATAAAAAGGGCTAGGAATGTGGCTCAGTGTTTAAGAGCTACTGGTTTCAATACCTAGTACCAAAAAAAAAAAAAAAAAAAAAAAAAAAGGTTCACTGGTTAACTGGTCTGTCTCTTTGAAAGATTGGAATTCCTGAAGATATGCTTCAAATAAAGGGATCATAAATTAGATTTAATGTGTTTTGTTTTTGTGGAGAGACCCAGTGTTAGAGATTTGCTTCTTATTTCTGGGATATGTTTCCCTGGAAAGTGCACATCAGATGATCAACATGGTACCATGTCCAAAAGCATACAGGGGAATATTAGAAAAGGCTCAGGGAGATGCTTACATGCGGTTAACCCCAACTTCCTTAGAGACTCCATGGAAGGGAGAGTATACAGAAATTCTTGGGCTTTTCAAAGGGGGGGAAGGGCTTTTACTGAGTGTACTGTCAAACTTGTCAGAAAGACAGCCACCATGATGGATATGTCTCTGAAGTAGGGGACTTCAGAGTAGACTTCCCAAACATGGGATTGCAAGAGAATCACTATCAGTACCTGAAGCAGAGTGAAAGTGGGATTGCTAGTCAAAGGAAAATGATGAAGATTCCCTTAAAAACCACCATATCTTTGGTCTTATCAAAGTGAACAGATCATTAGTTAAATAACTAATAGATACTTAACCAGAATGGCATTGAAGGTAAACCCCAAACCAGAGGTACATGTGGGATGAGCTCATAAGCCAGGATGTTGGCAGCCTAGCTCCCAGTGTCACAAGGTTATGCTTATGTTTTCTACACACCAGACACCATTTTGGAAATGAGGATGGATGGTGGCAGCTTTTCAAGTGAGGAAAAATACACCTAATAAGAAATTTGAATTTTAACATGATTGAATTTTTCTATGAAAAAGTGTTTAAAATTGTGTGATAGTCATGCTTAATCCAAAATTGTAAATACATTTCTTCATGAGATAATTGGATTTCTATACTAAAAGGAAAAGGATGATGGAAAGTCAAGAAATTACACTTTTCCCCTAAAGAGGAATCCATTAGTCCAGGGACTTAGAGTGCAACATAGTGGTGCAGAGACATCTGGTGGGCTGGCTGGCCTCTCCAGCAGCACTGTTTCTCACCACCACCAATGAGGTTAGCCAAGACTCTTGGTGGGTACTAAGTGTCTAACGTAGCACTAAATCAAATGATGGAGAAGAAATATAGTATACGGAGATCAAGACTATGCCCCCTCTAGATGAGAAGTAAGAAATCATAATTTGGCAAAGACTTCCATGGTGAGGAGACACATGGGCTTATAGCAGAAGTCAGTTAATCATCTAGTTCTCATTTCTTGGGGGAAGTTGACATGCAGCCTCCAAAAGACAGTCTCCATAGTTTGATTTTTATTTTATTCTCCCATCCTTGAGTTAGTTAATGTATTTCACATGTTCTTAAATTTTATCAATACAATCATAAATATTAATGTGTTCAAGTAAACAAACTTGGGAAGGCTTTTTCATCATGGTGACCTGGGGCAGAGCTGAATGAAAAATCCCTCCATGAATGTGGAACAGTAATGGTGGCAGAAGTGCCTATTTGTGAGATGAGTGAACAGCAAAATTTTTCCCTAAATTCATTACTATCCAAGTAAGGAAGTTTAGTGACAGAGTTGTGGACAAGCTGAAAGTACAGGAAATCCCAAATAAAAATTTTCCAGCATCAGCTACCCAGCTGGCAGACTGGGGTTTCGTCCTGGAATGGAGGAAGCTATGCACACAAATAAAGAAACTTAGAGTTGATGAGTGCAGATAGCAGAAGAACACAGGTAGCCTCATCAGAGGATGGATGCAGGGCTCCGGTGGAACCAAGGAACAGCTTTAATACGTAAAAATTAGAGTCCCCTAAATCTGACACTGCAAAGAAGTGGGGCAGTGACTGCCACATTAAACTATCCCAAAAGGCAGTATAGGAAACCACTTTGAGAACAGTGAACCCAGATCCAGATCAGAATAAGGAGCTCAGACCAGAGTGACTCCAGGTTCCCAGTGTTTTGATTGTCTGCCCTGGGGGTTGTGTGGGCCTGGTGGACCCTCCCTACTGGTCCAGAGTTTCATGAGCTGGTATCTCTTTCATGGTTGCCTCCCATTCCTGGGAATGTGACTAACACATCATCTCTTGGGAGAGGTGGAGAACTCGAGACACTCAACAGTGGGGTTATGATAGTTCCAGGTGAACACAGTTCAGGCTGGCTACTCTCTTTGGAACAGCAAGAGTACCTTACAGCTGCACCAGGATCCACAAGATTCCCAGCAGCTCCTGGGTCCCTGGCTGAGGTGGGATAAGAGTTTTGGCAGGCAGACACTAAACTGCCCAAGAGTGCAACCCAGGTGCCCCTAAAGTCTGTTCTCAAAGAAAGCAGGGATGTTGAATATTTGCAAGGCCTATACAGGAGAAAATAACTGGCAAGGCCCCTGGGAATCTCACTCTCAGCTGAGATCACCAAAATCCAATCTTTCCAACAAACTCAACTGGGAAGTGACTCTACCTAGAAGTCAGATATGAACACATATCCCCACTGTACATTTTAACCTCAGCAGTAATAACTCATAAAATTCCCAACTCTTTTTTGTTGCTGCTGCTGTTGTTCCTGGAATTGGTGTTCCTAGGTGTATGTGGGTTTGCGTGTGTGGTTGTTTTTATTGTTGTTGTCTTTTGTTGTGTCTGTGTGTGCTATGCCCATATTGCTAGGGTTTGACCTGTGGTTGTGTGCAATATTGCAAACTAGTGCTCAGTCTCTTTGGGCTGAAAAGACTCCCATTCTCCACTACCCCCTTCTTCTCTTTACTCTGTCAATTCCTAAAATATATTCTGATCTTTCTCATCCTCCCTCAAAGTCATTATTCCATTCACCCCATTTCTATCTTTATCTTAATTTTAGCAGAATGGCTTACACTATCTCTACTACTTTGAAGCTCTATATCCTAATTCATAAGTTTCACACTACCTTCTTATCACATTCCATTTGCTCTCTAGACAGTTTTTCCTCACCTACAGAGGTTCTGCTAAACTGAAGTGAACACCATACTTGAAAATGGGTGTTTGCTTGTAACCAAGTACAGTGTGAGAACTCTCGTGAAAGAAAACTGCTAATCATATTGTTCCTATAGGAGCTAATCAACACTGTAATAGTTATCGTTGGCATTATCTGTTGTATGCATTGGCTGCACTTATTGACTTCTGCCCCCTATCCCCTAAGGTACTAGATAACCTAAAGGTCCACAATAATTCACAGATTAGGGTGCCAGACATAGAAATGTGCTGCCCAAATTGTACCTCAGCCCAACTAAGCAAAGAAATAAAAAGCTCCAATACCATCAACAAAGCCCCCAAGAGAATTATTCAATGACAGACCTCAAGCCACAATGCCTGTAACAGAAAATGAAGAAAAAGGGAAATAATCCTCCACCTCTACCCCCACAGTTCCCCATCCAAGGAGCCCATGGTTAGGGTTCTAGATGAAAACCTAGAAAAATGTATCAACAATATGATTAGTAATTCAAAGAATTAAAAGAAGATTTAAGGAAAGAGTTAAGATAGCAATTTCAGGAGATGAGAGTCATCTATGAAAAGCTAGACATTCTGAAAAGAGATGTAGCAGAGCTCTTAGAATTGAAAATACTGTCCACCAAATCATAAGCTCATTTGAAGTTACTAATAACAAAGTAAACTTAGTAGAAAATAGAACCTCAGCTCTTGAAGAATGAACATCAGACATTGAAGACACATTTAGCAACATTGAGTTTAAGGAGGACAGATAAGAAAAGATGCATATTGAGCATGATCATAACTTCCAAGTAGATTTGATGAGATGAGAAATAATTTGAGAGTAATTGGGATTGAAGAAAATATTGAACAACAAAAAAGGGCATTAAAAATATTCTGAGTGAAATTGCCAAGGAGAATTTTCCCCATATCAGAATTCATTCAGAAAATAAAATTCAAGATGCTTATAGGACACCAAATAGACCTAACCAAATGAGAAATTCTCTGAGACACATCATATATAAAATAACAGAGAAATCAAGGAAAGAATTATAAAAGCAGCAAAGGAAAAACGCCAAATCACATTCAGAGGCAGACCAAAAAGGATTAATATGGATTTCTTAAATAATAAAGGCTAGGAGAGCATGGAATTACATTTTTCAAATATTGAGATAAAATAATTTCAGTGAAAGATACTGTATCCTACAAATATCAGTTTTAAATGTGACGGGGAAGATACGTACTTCAATCATGAATTCAAGCTAGCAAGGTACATGAGCAAAAAGCTGGTGCTTCAGAAAATTCTCAAGGACATACTGCATTCAGAAGATGACCCAAATGACTTACAAAACCCGTAAACAGAAGAAAGTCAAAATAATCACATAAACACTAAATGATATCCAAGACAGCAGAAAACAGTGATAGTCATAGCATCAGGGACCCAGAATCCTATATCTATTCTAATTCTGAACTTGAATGGACTCAATGCCCCAATCAAAAGACACATATTGGCTTACTGGATAAAAAATAAAATCCAACTAACTACAAGAGTGACACCTCACAATCAAAAATAGACAAAGACTGAATGTGAAAGTTTGGCAAAATGTCTACCAGACTTGTAGCCTGAAAAAGCAAGCCAGATATGTGATCCTTATATCTGATAAAGTTAAGTTTGACCAAAAACTGATCAGAAAGGACAAAAAAGGTCACTATATCATAGTAAAAGGCACAATTCATCAAGAGACATAATGATAATCAACATTTTTGCCACCAATTACAACCCTCTCAAATATATGGAAAAAGTACTCAAGGATGTTAAACCCCACATCAATCTCAACACAATAATACAGCATTATTAACAATAGATCATCAAAGCAAAAAATCAAAGATATCTCTAACATAAACAACTCTTTAAATCAACTGAACTTAACAAACATTTACAGAATAGTCCATCTCAAATTGGCAGAGTGTACCTTCTTCTCAGCAGCTCATGGATCCCTTCCCAAAATAGACCACATCTAAGTTCACAGAGCTATCCTTAACAGATACAAACAAGTTTATATAGTCCCATGTATCCTGTCAGACAACAATGCTATGATCTTAGCAATTAACAGCAAGAAAAACAACAGAAACAACTCAAATACTTGGAAATTGAATAATACACTTTTAAGTGAAGAATGGATAAAAGACCAAATTAGATCAGAAATCAAAAAATTCTTGGAAATGAAAGAGAATGATGAAATGACATATCAAAATCTCTGGGATAGTATGAAAGCATTTTTAAGAGGTAAATTTATAGCCCTGAGTGCCTTTATCAAAAATTAGAAAAGAGCCCAAATAGACTTATGCTCAACTCAAATCCCTACAAACAGATTTGCAATTCAATCCTAAACCTAATAGAAGACAGAAATAACTACAATTAGAGCTGAAATCAATGAAATTGAGAACAGAAAAATAATACAAACTATCAACAACAAAAAAGAGTTGGTTCTTTGAAAAAATAAATAAGATCAACAGACCTCTTGGTGAAGCAAATCAGCAAACTCGAAGATGAAAGTGGAGATATCACCACTGACTCATCCAAAATCCAGAAAATTATCAGAACTTATTTTGAAAAGATATATTCATCCAAGTTTGATAATCTGGAAGAAATGGACAAATATCTTGCCACATTCAACATTCAACATTCCCAAATTAACATGGGAAGACTTTGAAATTCTAAACCAAACAAATTCAGATAGTAAAATTGAAACAGCATTTAAAGGCTTTCCAAAAAAAGAAAAGCCCAGGACCTAATAGATTCTCAACAGAATTCTACCAGACCTTTAAAGAAGAATTAAACACTAATCCTTTACAAAGCTTTTCTATGAAATTGAAAGAACTGGAACCCTCCCAAATACTTTGTCGCTTTCCTCTACTGATCTCCTTTTGGTTATATAATTTTTGACTTTTCTAAAGGATTGGAATTCATAAGTTTTAATAATTGTTTTGTCCTTTTAAAGTCCATTTCACTAAATTGTTTTGAAAGTTTTCATCTTTTCATTTTCTTTTAGGCTTTTTCTTTGAGTTTTTAGGTAGAGAGGAGGAAGCTGGGACAGGTTGGAGAGTCATGTGACCAAAATGTAGGTTTGACATTGCAGAGAGGAAGAGAAGGTTAGGGAAGTTGTCTTTAGTTGATGAATAACAGCACATTATTTTTAATTCCTCATTGAAGATATGGCAATAATCTTTAATTGCTACAGAGCAGAGTCTTTAATCAATTGGAGGCACCCTGGCCTCCTTGTTCTCTTAACTGCTTCTCCATACCCCTCTTCATTGGCTGGTAACAGTTCCATGAGCAATGTGGCTTCTGGGAAAACTAGGAGATAGATTTTAAAGCTGAGCAGTTGGAACTCTAGTTGATAAGGTGCCTGTAGCCTTCCTAGATCATGTTTATGACCACTAATTGGTCCTTTAAACCTGGAAAAGGTTTAAACTTTCTCACAGAATTCTGGTTACAGAAGTGGTACGAATTCATCTTTGAACCGCATGTCCTTTATTTTAGGAAAATCATCAAAATGATCTTTAATGTTGAAGTGTCTATTGAAAAATATAATATTTGGCATACTGAAATAATTTATTTAAGACTAGAAGAAAAGTGACTATAAATTAAAATCATAATTATAACCTTCTCCATCTTTGTCTTCATGTTTCAAAGCTTGGTGTGCATTTTAAAATACTGTCAACCACCTTTGCTTCCCTGCCATAATTTCATTTCAGATGTGGTCATTCTGTTCTTTGAGGCAGCTTTTTTCTCCTACTGACTGGATTGCCAATTGCGTTCATGCATAATTGCAGAGCTTACCTGCAAGAACTTCCTTGGGTCTGTAAAAGCTGTTCAGTGTTTCTGCTGTGATTGAAGTGTATTGTTAACTCATCCAGAGCTACAAAGTAAAGCTTTTGGGGTTCTGCTGAAGGACAGACATTACACAATAGATTCTTTTGTATATGTAGTGATTTGCTATTCTTTCAAAGGAGCTTTCTAGTGAAAAAAATTTAAAGGTGAAGAAAGAGCATTTAATTTTTCTCACAGATTTCTGTTTACAAGAGAAGTACTACTGACTTATTTTGGACTAAACCTCCTTCACATTAGTAAAAATCATTAAAACAGGTATTTTATATGTAAACAAGAATAAAGAAGTAAAAATCTTATTGTTATTAGAAAGCATTAGAAATAATAGTCTGAAAGTAGATGGTTGAGTCTGAAAATAATGATGATTGCTTTACTGAGTTAAATATGGTGTATATTTAGTAGGACTATGCCCTTGAAGATTTTGAAAATATTTCTTTTATTTTAATGCAATTATTTTCTCAGGGAAGTTTTTTGAATATAATATTTTTATGTGGGTAGGTACAATATTTGAAAGTTCTAACCGAAGAACTGGCTGTGAAAAGAACCTGAAATAGAGTCCTGGAGACTTATTTTTTTAATTTGTTCAGCATAGTCTTACCTATTGGAGAAAATCATTGTTACATATTCATAAATACATAGGTATTTTCAAAGTAAGTTACGTCTGATCCTTGTCCACGATCTCTCCCCCTTCACCTGTTCACAGAGATTTCTCCTCTGTACTTTCCCCATGCTATAAATAGAAATGAGCATATAGATATATATTAATTATTGCAATGTCTGGGTTTATATGCCTCCCTGAGTATAGTTTGGGTTCTCATGAGAGTCGAATGTACCAAACTGTATTGTTAAGCCCCCTTTTCACTCCTCCCCACTCTCCTTCCCTTATCTCCCCTCCCCATTTTTGTAGCTATAATTCCCCAGCTGATGTATATTTCAAATTTGGTGGACTTGTTAATTAAACTTAGCTAACTTTCATCTTATCTTGAGTTTTACTCTAGCTTCCACTTATGAAAGAAAACATTTGACTCTTAAGTTTCTGTTTTGGGGATAGTTCACTCAGCATTATTTTTTCCATTTCCATCAATTTAGTTGCAAAAGTCATGGTATCATTTTTTCTAATAGCAAAGTAAAGCTCCATTTTATATATAAACCACAGTTTTTGGTTCCATTCATCCAGTGAGGGCCGTCTAGGTTGATACCATTGTTTAGCTATTGCAAATTGAGCTGCTATAAACATTGATGTAGCTGTGTCTCTAATGCTCTTTCTGAGTGACTCTCTCAAAATTGTTCTGTCATATTGTGAGTTTATACTCTCATTTATCTACTTACAAGGAAAGAATGGTCTATTCCCATTGTGAATCTTTCTACTCTGGGCAATTTAAGTAGATCTTAGAATTGAGATTTTCTTCTAGCTCTAGACCTAAAATGTCTTGGGCACAATGACTCTCAAGATGGAGATTTATTGAAATCCCAATTAGTGACAATTGAGTAGACTCCATTAATTGAAAGACCTAAAATTAACCTTTGTAAATGGTGAGGCACACATTTCCTACTGTTTTGTTCTCTTTCTTTCAACTTTCAGTTGAATGCCATATATTGAGGATATTTTTCCAGGAAAGAAATTATACATGTTTTCTGTATAAATCATGTTGCTAGTTTTCTCATTTTAAAATATTTCCCCTAGTTATAAGAGTTTTAATTTCTGGGTTTGGTAATAATGACTGTGGTGGATGTACAAGTATATATTTAAACCTGCAAGTATACATACCTGATTTCTTGTGATTATACATAATTTGCTTGCATATGATGTTTCAGCACAAAACCCCTTCATCTTACCACCTGTTCTCCCCTTTCATGTTGGCATTTAAATAAATAACAAATGGAGTAATTAAGATTATCAAGTAAGACTCTTAGTTGATGGTAATATGAACAATATAAATGAATACAATGGCATATCTGTCAAAAACCCATGATCTGAAGGGTTATCCTTATATGTACGTTTCAGCATTGCCTCTTACATAGTCTGTTCCACTGATGTGGTGAATTGACTTGAAAGAAATTGTACTGGATTTTGGAAATACGCATATGTAGCAAAGTAGGGCTAGAGACAAATGTGTTGGAAGCAGGGGTCTGAAAAGTTTGGGTGGGTAGCTGTTTGTCTTGATGACTGTACTGCGGTGTTTCTTGAGCAAGATGACATACTTCCCAGAGGACTTTTGGGAATGTATGAACATTTTAAATTGTCACCACTGGTAAAGGGAAGCATTGCTACTGGCATCTAGTGTGTAGAGATGCAAGATACTGGTAAACATCTTTAAATACAAGGGCAACACAGAAGACAGTGTGATAACCAGCACAAAATGTACTATGATGGAGAAAGCTTGTTGTGCTGCACTGTAGAAGACAGGAGAAGGGAGAGAAGAGGCATATAAGGACCTCTGTGCTTTTCAACAAGCACATAGAGAGGGGTTGAGCCTGGTAGGAATGTTCTGCCTTCTGTTGTTGGCTTATATGTCATGCCAAACTGATTTTCAAAAAGTTGATACACTAGTAGCTATTGATAACAAGAGTAAAAGCCTAAATATGAAGGGATTAGATGAATAGCTTTCAAGGTGTTATCAAGCATAAATCTCATTTTATTCCTGCAGTGATTGCTGTAATGGATGCTGTTTGGTTTATGTTTCTTCCAAAATAAAATTTTTAAATAAAATTTAAAAATTTGATATGAATTAAGTGAATATTATGGCTTAATATTCAGAGTGTGAGTTCACCTTATAATTTTTGAAAGTAAATAAATAGTCATATTTTACTAATGGAAAGAGATTCTTATCAATTA
This sequence comes from Aplodontia rufa, assembly GCA_004027875.1. Classification (NCBI taxonomy): domain Eukaryota; kingdom Metazoa; phylum Chordata; class Mammalia; order Rodentia; family Aplodontiidae; genus Aplodontia; species Aplodontia rufa. The sequence continues at coordinate 13,831 of PVKS010023811.1, read as the reverse complement.
GAGAATGGTTTCTTCAATTGCCATCGATGAATCACAAAATATTTTTAATTTCTAAATGAAGATGGGGCAATCATTAGTTTCTCTATTTTTCTTTGAGGAGTATGATTTGAAAGTTGGCTGAATCTACGTATAGAGGTTAGTGAAAAATGAAAAGAAAGAAAAAACTGGTAAATTCAGTTAAATGAGAGCCTTGTGAGTGAAAATCTCAACCAATCTGAATATTTGATAAGAAGAAAGATAGACACAGATAGATGCCTGAACATTTTATTAAGCTGCCTGATTGTTTTAAAAGTTTAATGACTAAATTCTAAGACATCTCTTATATTTGGTTTATAATCCTTTCTAGTGTTAAAATTAACAATTGCTTCAGCATAGAAGGTGCTGTCGATTGCATTTATGTCTTATGAAATAGGATTAAAGTTTTCATTCACTTTTCATTGGTGGTATCTCCATATAACCATATAACCTTAATCATGAAGTCAGAGACAGAATGAATAAACTTGCCTTTAGTGAGATCATTTCAAGAGTTTGTACCCATGTTTGAATAAATGTCCTTTCAAATGCAGCAGAAATTTTTCAAGTTAGTGCAATTAAAGGGAAGGTAATTTAGTTTTTCTTTATTTGATTTCAACAAATGTATACTTACATATGACCTTTGCCAGTCATTATTTATTTGATACAACTATTTTATTGTAATGCTAATCAGAGCTGTGTTGTATATGTATCATACATTATGTCATTTATTACTTCTAATAAATAATGTACAATGATGACCATTTTGTAGTTGACAGAAGTGAGATACAAATGTTTAAGTAATATCAATTTTATAATAAAAATAAGCTATGAAGTTTTCTTACATTAAGCATAGATGAGTGAGATATTGCTATTTTTCAGGGTAATAAGAGTTTGAGATATGTCACATGCCATTTTCTCCATTATTTTCTGTGCCATCAGAATGTAGGCTCACAAAATAGGAGTTCTGGTTTGCTACTTATGGATTGCTTTATTCTGACCACATCTAACCTTACTTCCTAAGAAGTGAAATTGTCTACCTCACAGATTTATGGTGAAGAAAAGATGAGATATGGTTGTAAATAAGCTTAGTAATCTCAAGTTTGAAGTAGTTATTGCCAGCTGCTATAGGCATAGGTACTGTGATCTTTTACTTAATTAGTATAGTGAGATAATTGATTTAAATCCTCCTTTACTAATAGAGTTTGATCATTAGGGAGTGGAGAAATAAAACCCACTAAGACACACATATCAAGTAAATATAAGTCACCTTGGTTGTTCCTTTCCTTCCCTCCCCTCCTTCCTATTCTAAATATTCAGGTCACCTGTATTGTTAGTTATGAATGGATAATCAACAACTCTGATGGTTATTAGTTTAAAATAACAACCATTTAGTGTTTTGATGGAGTTGCTGATATGACTGATTGCTCATGGGTTGACTGGGGGCAGTCTGGTTCAAGAAGAGCTCCTGGTACTTCTCTGTGTGATTTCTCATCTTAAGCTCATGTTCATGGCAGCCATTGAAGTTAAAGTCAGAGTGAAAGTACACAAGGTATGTTGAGGTATAGACTTCAGATTAACACACTGACACTTCTCTAAACTCTGTTGACAAAGCAAGTCACAATACCATCCCTTATTCAAGAGCCTTTTCTGTTTTCAGAGAGGGAGGTGCAAAGTCTACAGAGTGGAAATACAGAGATTGCTGAAAAACAGAGATCATTTTTACAACCTCTCAGGTTTCCTGTGGTCAATGTCTACGAATCAGTCAATTCTCTTTCATAGCTTTAATTCTCACTTTATTTAATAGTTAGTCAGTCTTAGGCTAAGGTGACCTATAGTTCCAGGAAAGTGCCTCAATTTCTTACACACTTACACTTGTAACAATCCATCAGTTGATGGTGCTGTTATTGCATGGCCTTTAGCAAGGTATGATCGTCCATGTTCTCTCCTGATGATATGCATTACCTTGACCATTAGTTATCTCTACAAACTGGTGTTAGCTGGTCCCATTGCCAAGGCCTGCTGCATGTTGAGGCTCTAATTTGTCAGAGTTCTCTGGAATCAATTAATCTGATATTTGAACTGAACAATTCATCTCATCCTGCTAGATACCAGAAACCAGAATGTGACCTCTTACTTTTCTAGATTTTATTTTTTAACTAGGGAACTCATGGGAATACTATCACTTAGTTATACCTCCTGTTATTTTTTTGAGACCAGGTCTTGCTAAGTTGCTGAGGCTAGCCTCAAACTTGTGATCCTCCTGCCTCTGACTCCCAAGTATCAGGGATTACAGGTGTGGGCCACTGTGCCTGGCACATTTCTGTACTTTAAAGTTAGAATTTGTGAACCATGACTTTATTGCTGCAAGCTGCAGAGATATGGCCTTTATCATACCTGTTGATCTAGTGGTCTCTAATTTTTCTTATACTATATCCCTTTTACTATGTTTCTAGAACTTTCTGCCAGGCTAAGTGACCCTTTTGAGTCAGAATGGCATATTAGGATTCTCCTACTTTCCATCTTGTGCTCATCTAGGCACATTGAAAAACAAAACAGCCTGGACTCCAAGTGTTACACATCTTAGGAAGCACATGTCTTTTTATTTACTACACTGACCATCTTCTACCCATACACATACCCATGGAGGCATGGTGGGCAGACTGGAGGAAGCAACAGAATTTATGGCTACACCTGTCACCAAAGACCTGAGTACTAATGATGAAGCAAGGATATCCATCCTACACCTCACCTTCCTTGAGGGTAACATTTAACATCTTTTAGTAAAGTAGGTAATAAAGGCATATGGTTCAAAAAAATCAATCATGCCTTGATTCCTTATCAGCCAATACATGAAACTACTGTTATTAGTTTCTCCAGAGTTTTAAAATAAAGTACTAAGAGGTTATGACTGCATGGTCTCATTTCCTTTTTTTTATGAAATATATTGTTAATACTAATGTGCAGGTTGTGTAGATTTTTACTTTTTTTTTTACTCTGATTTTAAGATATTTGCTTATTTTTGTTACAGTTGCCAATATTCCAATTTATAAATATCTTATAATTTATCTAACCAACTTCCCTATTGGTAAACATTTTGATTGTTTCAATCTGTTGATGTACTAAGCAATGTTTCAGTTCTTCCATAAGCTTGCAAATAAATCATTTCATATACATGTAATTATATCTATAGGAAAATAAATCACCTGAAATTTCGTTGCTGGATCAGTTTATATATTTGTAAATTTTATATACTGCCACATGTACTCTGATAGATATAGTACAAACCTTAAATAACACCTTCAAATATTATGAATATCTGTTTCAACAAACCTTATCAATTAGGTTCATTGTCAAATATTTTATTATTTTTCAATTTGATGGGTGGAAAGTGATATCAAAGTGTATTTTTAACTTGCTTTTCTCTTTTTAGAAATACCCTTGAGCACATTACAAATGCTAAGGAGCCATCTAAGAATTTGTTACATATTAGCCTTTATTTGTGATATGAATTTTAAGTACTTTTTCCAATTTATCTTTTCATTATAAAATGGTATTTTAAATTTTTCACAATGCAGAAATTCATTCATAGGTTTTAAGTATTGATTCAAATGGCCTTCTTTAATCCAAGATTTAAAATTTACAGTGTTGTGTTATTTAATCTTAACATTTTGAATATTTAAACCACTGGAGGTATACCCTGATGTACACCGGTTGTTTGCCTTGTTGTTACAACACCATTTATTGCATCTTTCCTTTCTGAATTGAGTAAGTTCCCTCTCTTTTTGATTTGCTGAGAAATTTTATCATGAATGGGTACTGAATTTTGTCATTATTTTCTTCATCAATTGGTATGGTCATGTGACTTTATTTTAGTGTTTTTGTTTGTTTGTTTTTGGTTTTGGTACTGGGATTGTACCTGGGAAACCCTTAGCCACATATTATTCACATTCTCAGATATATATATATATATATATATATATATATATATATATATATATATATATATATATATATATAAATTTTTTTTTTTTTTTAAAGAGGGGACAGTTAGAAAATCAGTTTTTATTTAGTTTTTCACATGGCTTTCGTTGCTCTGCGACTTCATTGTGTGTGTGGTGCTGGGGTTTGAACTCGCGTACTTGTGCATGCCAGGCAAGCACCGTAACCGCTGAGCCGCCACTCCAGCCCCTATATTTTGTTTTGCGACAGGATCTCTCTAAACTTCTGAGGTTGTCTTTGAACTTGTGATCCTCCTGACTCAGCCTTCCAAGTTTTGAAAGTTACAGGTGTGCATCACTGCACTTCACTTTCTTTTTAGTTTTTGATGGAATGATTACATTGGTTGATTTCCTATTTCTGGTCCTGTTGAGCATATCTAGTATAAATCCCATTTGTTCAAAGGATATAATTCATCTTATAAGTTGTTGGATTTGATTTGCTTCTATTTTTTTGATGGTTTGGATCTATGTTCATAAGACATATTGGTCTGTCATTTTCTTTTCTTGCAATGACTTATCTTGCTTCAATTTTAGGATAATGCTGGCTTTATATAATAGTGTTGGAAGTGCTGTTTCTGCTTCTATTTTCTGGGTGAGATTGTGAGGGATTGGTATATTTTTTCTTACATTTTTCAAATAGTCAACTGTTGGCTTGTTGATTTTCATATTTAACTGTTTTCAATTTCATTTAAATCTGCTCTTATTTTTTATTCATGTTTTTTCTGTTTCAGGCTTACATTGTTCTTTTGTTTTCTAAGATGGAAGCTCAATTTATTAATTTAGATATTTCTTCTTTTTCAATACATGCATTCCTTAGCATACATTTCCCTCTAAGCACTTTCTTCACTGCATTCCACAAACTTTGTTAATTTTTTAAAAATGTAAATCAAAGTATTTTAAAATTTTTGTGTCTGTCATATTATGTAGAATCAGATTGTTAATCTCCACATACTTTGGGGTTTTCTTGTTATTTCTAGCTTAATTCCACTATGGTGTGACAACATACTTTGTGTAGTTTCCATTCTTTTAAATTTGTTTAGGTTTTTTATAGTTGTGGACATGATCTAGCTTGGCGAATGCTTCATGTGCACTTGGGAAGAATGCTTATTCTGGTGTTGTGGAAAGGACTATTCTAAGAATGTCAGAGATCAAGTTGGCTGGTAGTGACATTCATTTAAAATTATCCTTATTCGTCTTCTGCCTACTTGTCTTATTGAATACTGAAAGACAGTTGGTGTAACATTTAGCTTTAAAAGTGCATTTACCCTTTTCTCCTTACAGTTCTATCACTTTTGCCTCACCTATTTTGATTCTTCATTGTTACAGGCATTAGGATTATTATCCTGGAATTGGTCATGTAAGGTCCCTCTTTATCCCTAGTAATCTTTTTGTTCTGAAGCCTGCTTTGTGTGAGATTAACATAGTTATTTGAGCTTTCTCTTAAAGAATATTAGCATGCTATATATGTATTTTCCCATCCTTTTGCTTTGAATCTCTCAGAGTCTTCATGTGCAATGTTGGTTTTTGCAGAGAACATGTAATGAGGTCTAACTGACAATCTGTCTTCTAATTGGTATCTTTGGACCATTCAGTGTGTGTGTGTGTGTGTGTGTGTGTATACAGGGGATTGAACCCAGGACTTCATATATGTGTGAAAAGCTTTCTACCACTGATCCACATCCCTAGCACTCATTCACATTTATAATCGGTGCATTTAGACTACTCATCTTTACTTGAGCTGTCTCACTATTTCCTTCCTAAGCTCCTGAATTTATGCTTTGTGTTTACTTAGAAACAAGAATTTCATTATTTTTTCAAGTTCTTTAGAAATGTTAGATCCTGTTTTGGGAGGGAGTCTATTTTAAGCAGCAATTTTTCTGATAGGTGTATTTAAAACAAAATCTGTTTATACATTTTGTTTATTTTCCATAGATTTTTCCCAGTCCTTCCATAGATAAAGTGCAGTGGTTTTTCTTTGTTTTGAGCTACTCACCTTTGCATAAAATTGAGTTCCCTGGACCAGCTATTTCACAGAGCATTGCTATGCTTCAGCAAAGGCAACACCCTGATTATCCTTTCATGCTACTTAAAAGAGTCTCTTGTTTTTGCTGCATCCACAGAGACAAGAGTTTAGTTCACCTCCTTTATTCTCTGATTCTAACCATACCCAGGACATGCTTTGTAAACAATCTCAGCTGATTTTAACTTTTTAGAGTGAAGTTTGCAAAATTTAGCACTGTCACCTTCAACAACTGTGGTTAAGGGACATGACCTCTGACCCTCAAGGATAACCCTTGAGATTCAGGACATGATCTTGTCTTTCATAATGTTTCTGGATCTTTCACTTTTTAGTCCCTTGGGGTCTAACTCCCCCAGGTTCTCTTTCTCTGCTCCATCTCATCCTCACTTCACTCAGCTCTTGCTATGGTTGTTCAGTTTCAGATATGGGCTTTAGCAGAATAAATCTTTCTTAACAGGGAATATCTTCTGGAATCATTTTCTGCTGCCTCCAGGAATTGATATTCCCCACTCCATCTGCCATGTGACTTGGCCAGCCAAATGAATTTTGACTTTTAAGAATGAAGCTTGTAAAATATAGTTTGTTTACCAATTATTTTGTTTTATTTGATTTCATGGAGAAGAAGGGAACACTCATACTAGAGGCTGCTAGAGCACTGTCTCTGTGAAGCCACAATTACCCTTTCTCACAATGTGTACTCTGACTATATTGATTAAAAAAAAACATGTCAGAATTTTTTCAACTGAAATAGTCTGGATTTGGAGTTGGAAGGAGTGAGTTCCTAATTCCATTCTCAGGCCCATGTAAATTCCAACCTTATACATCATACATCTGAGGGAACAGCACTGCCAAATTCTGGTCCAAATGTAAATGTATATCTCGATATTCAGCTTCCACCAAATACTAAGTCCTAATACAACATAAAACACTAAAGCCCCTAGAGAATGATTATGAAGCATACTTTAATAATTCAAAATGAGGTAGCATATCAAACTGACATAGAGAATCACCTTACAGAGAAATGTGATATGATATGCTCCTCAAGCTGGGAACCATCTTGTTTATTATTTTAGTTGTCATTATCTAAAACTGTAAACCTTTAAATCCACTCAATGTTAATTTAATCTGCATTTAGTCAGCATATTTACTACTGATAAGTTAGTGCAAAACATTTTTCATTACATTTCCTTTTTTGGCCTCACCCATTTTTGAAATACCTTCTTGTCTCTCTTGTTCTCTTTTTGGCTTTTTTCAATAAAAATTCTCTAATAATCTCTATAGACCTAAAGTAGAATTACTTTGGACTTAGCAGAGTAAATCCTAGAAAGGGATTTATTGTGCTAAATTTATTTGAAAGCATACTGCTTAATAAGTGCATAGTGATACTATTTTCAGTTTGATAGCTGTCCAATCTTTATTGGTGAGAAAAGGGTGATTTGTGCAAACATTCTATGGAAAGAGCAATTAAGTATTATATTTTATACGTGGTATTGTAATATTTAAATATGTTTCAATAAATGTGCATTTAATTCTGACTGAGCAGAGAAAAATAATCTATTATGATGAGAATAAAAATAAATATATTTATATGGATATATAGATTAGATAGAAAGAGAGCTATGAGTTTCCAATGCTCACATATATCAGGAACAATCAATAGTGTTTGAGACCACTTCATAAATGATGAGTTACAAAATCAAGGAGTTAGAAGGCACCATAGATGTTATTTGGTTTACTATCTCATTAAAGTTCAATGCCAAGAAACAGTTTCCAAAATTATTATTTGGGACATTGCTAATTACCTAAAAGCTATTTCTTATAATGTGATGAATTATGTTCCTTAGAAACTTTTTTCCTTAAGCCTCAAGTTTTCCCTCTGGTGCCACACATGCCCAAAATATTTCCATTCTAATGATAGGACACAAGATGGTTAAAAGCAGTTTTTCTTTCTTTCTTAAAATGTCTGTCTAGGATAACAGTTCCATTCAGTGATGTTCAAATGGTGAGAAGTGAGGCCATTCACAGACTGTTCATTCTCCTTTCAGCATCCTGTAGACTGTTAATGGTGTACATTTTTATATCTTGGTGCCCAGTGCTAAAGAAAATTAATTATACAGTCAACAAGAAATAAGTTTATTTCATATCCAACCCCCAGGAAATGTTTCCAAAATTTGAATATCTCTAAAGAGAATAATTCCCTAGACCACTCTGTGACTTAAATTCTTTTTGGAGAGTAGAATATTTGGGTCCTATTATTCTTTTGATTAATATACTGATAAGAGCTATAAAATGCATACATTCTTGTCAATGTAAAGAATTAATTACGCATATTCAGTCCCTTGCGATAAGTTACTTATATGCCTGGTTCTGGCTGTTATGTTTTTATTTACTCTAGCATGAAGGAGAATTAAGATCAAACATATTCTGCAAGAAATCTAATAATGAGAGTTCGATTTTCTCCTACAAAAAACCCAGACAGAAGATAATGCTTCTGTTAATAATTCTTTAGAGTCCTTCAAGTTGATTACGATCAAATATTCTATTAACCAGACTCCTGCAATGCTCTTTCCATGACACCAGCAATGTAACAAATGTGAAACAGAGATAGAAATGAAGCAGAAGACAAAGTTCCTGTCATCAGCATTACTGTAATTTGGGGGAAGACAAGGATATGAAGGAAAATATCAGAAACATAATATGTCTTTCAAACTCTTAAGTGTATGAAGTACACTTTCAAAGATTGTGCCAATTAGTAAGGAATGTGACCATGTGCTCCAAACCAGGTACTACATTTTCACCAACAGTAATGCTTCCCAATAACGAAAAGACATTAATAATGCAGTGTAACGGGTAGTACAGATCCAAAATCTTAGCAAATGAAAGCAACTGATGCTTTTCCTTTAAGTGTATTATTTTAATTGCATTATTTTTCAACTGGATTATTGAATTTATATTTAATTGGTATCCACATCTCCCTGTGGTCTTTTATAATTATTTAAAGAAGTGTAAGAAGTCTTCATATCTAAATAATTAATAACCACATAACTCCTTTAATTCACTGTCCATAAATAAATCTTTCTTAAATTGAATACAGATATCCTGGACTAGTTGGTGTATTTTTTCAGATACCTGTGAACTACTCATTTCTACAAGTTGTCATGTTGTTTGCTTCACAATGAAAGTTTCCCAATTAATTTTTCTCAGTGACTCTTAGAGAAAGAACTTAATTAAAAATACATACATTACTGGTTTTAATGCAGATCTACATCAAATCACACATGAAGGAAAATTTTAACATAAATATACCCATATTTTCCATTTTTACTTTTATTTTTCTTTGATGACTATCGATATTTAAAATATATGATAATGTTTGGATCAAATAAAATAATGAACTCTCATTTTATTAATATAGAAAGTATAGGAGAAAATACATTGGACATACATTATCGAAAAATATTCCCATAGTTTGTAATCTCCTTGCAATTCTTTTTAAAAGAATCTACTTCAGGGTATAAGTAGTAATGAAAAAATGACATTATATAGAAAATACAATTACTTAATGATGCATTACATACTTTGCTTAATTGTCATGTAACTCATCAAGCCCACAGAGAATCTTATTTTAAGAACTGCTAAATGAAAGGAGGGCAGCTATTCTAATTAATCCAACTTAAAAGCTATTGACAGCTTTACTGAAGGCAGTGCTTAATTAGGAAGTACAAGTGTTGCATATGATATTTTTCCTAAATTCTGGTGGTTCTACACAAAAGTCTTCTAAAAATTTTTAAGTGTAAAAAGCAAAATACTGGGCTTTTCCTCCAGTTCTTATGCCATCAGATTTATCAGTTGGCATTGGAGAAGAAATTATCTTCTTCAATATGTTTGAAATTCCAAGAGGAATTTTAGAAAAATCTGTTGATAAACTAGTCTTTTCTAAGTTTTAACTCTCCAAGTTCTCTAAGACGACCTTGACACTTTCAAGTATATTTGTATTTTGAAACTTTTTCAGTTCTGCCTCTCTTCCTTTTCTACTTTTACTCCAATTTTAATTTTAGTCTGAGACTACTAGAATAAATAACTCCACAAAGTAATATTATCAGTACCTTTTAACATAAAGGAGATTTGAGCAGGAAGGTAACAGAGTGCATCTTCATATTAAAAGACAATTGTTAAACTTATGTTAGGAAAGTATGGTTTTAAGAGGAATATTGTGTATTAAAACATGTCTCATGTAAATAAATATGAAATATTTTCTCTACCATAATTTATGATATCTAACATTGAGTGCTTACCATCTGTCAAACATTTTACTAGTACTTTATATTATTTAATTTTCAATCTGCTATGAGAGTGTTGAGATTAAATCTAATTTATAATGGAAGCATTTATAAAAACTGATCAGTGGCAAAGCATGGTTTACAAAATCATTTTTCCTAATTACAGAGCTTAAATTGCTAAATTATGCATAATATGTGTATTAATTTTATTAATTCTATCAAAATAGAGATTTTACTCACAACATAGGCTCCACTCCAATAACTTCTAATTGATCATGACTTTTTCAAAAACTAAATTTCACATGAGGAAATAACTCAATTTCTTTCTATTCCGAAATTTCCACTGAATTGAAAGGAACTTATTCCAATTACTTGTCTATATTTCTCTTCCATTTTCCTACAGGATTTTGAAAAATAAAATTGAAGGAGAACAATAAGAGGTCAATTTTGATATCTTCAAGATGATAGAGGATGCTTTTTTACTTTTCAACATTTTTTGAGATATTTATACTTCCATCTCTGTAGTTCAAAATGAAAAGTGAGAACTTTCTGATAGGGACCAGAGTCCATTAAAACACTATATCTTGAAAACATTGGTTTGGATAATTTTAAAAATATGCTTTAGATTCATGATTCCATGGTTGCATAGCTAATTCAGACATCTGTTTTTGCTAAGAAAGGCAAACATAAATTTAAAGCACTTCATTAAATAGAATGTTCCAGTCCATGAAGAACTGTTATGTTGATTATTACAAAGAGTAAATTCAGAGAATCTGAGTTTCCAGAATTTGTCCAGTTTAAGATTTTGAAGTACTGGGTTGGAGCAGTGGCTCCATGGTTACGGCATTTGCCTGGAGGGCATGAATTTGAACTCCAGCACTACTTACACAACAAAGTGTCAGAGCAACAAAAGCCACATGAAAAACTAAAATAAAAATTGATTCTTACTCTCTCTCTCACTGTCCCTCTCTCTTTAAAAAAAGATTTCTAAGTACTAATATGAAGTTATTTTACTATTTTGTTTGTAAAATCTCTACAATGTCTGTATTCCTCTTTTGAACTTCTAATATTGTGTATATCTACTCTGATTTTCTTCATTAAATTGTTCATATGTGTCTGCTTTAATAATATTTTTAAAGAAAATTGTTTTTGAGTCCTACTTAATTTTCTTTTATTGGTATATATTCCTATTTTTTATTACTTCCACGTTTCTACTTTCTTTTGGATGAATCTTCATTTTTCACCTTTCTAATTTCTTTAAGCTGATACTTGGTTCATTGTTGCAATCTTTTTTCCTTTTAAATATATGTGTTTAAGACTAACATTCACTTAAAAGTGTCATACCCATCTCATCCTCCAAGTTTTACCACAGTATTTTCCTTAAGATTTGTTTCTATATATGTAAAAAATCTCCTTGATTATTTCTTCCTTGATCTTTCTTAGAAAGGTTTACAAGAATTTTTTTTTTAAGAGAGAGAGAGTGAATCAATTTTATTTAGTTTTTCATGTGGCTTTCATTGCTCCAACACTCAGGTGTGTACGTGGTGCTGGGGTTTGAACCCACATCATTGCATATAACAGACAAGTATGGTAATTGCTGAGCCACCGCTCCAGGTCCTACAAGAATCTTTTGTTATTTTTTGATGCTTATGTTATTGTTTCTAAAATTGTATTATGTTTAGAACATAGGTTTCATTAGGTACTTTCAAGGTACTTTATGGTTTGAAATTCTCTTTATGGACTACTACATTTTATAAGTGGTTCATATATATACTTGAGAACAATGCGCATCCTTAATTTCTTTATAGTCCTGTTACTACAAGTTTATTAATTTTATGATTCAAATATTATGCACCTTGACCAGCTTTTTGTCTGATTGCCTATCTGAATGAAAAGATAACTGCAAATTTCCCATGGCAATAGATGTTTTGTCAGTTTCTCTTAATGGATCTAACAATTTTGACTTCTAAGCATTTAAAGCTATTCTATTAAATTTTTCATATTTTCTTTTTGATCTATTACATAGGTTTTCATTTCTAAAATAAAATCTCATTTTTAAAGAATTCTGAATATAAATAGAAGAGATTTTTCCTGTTAATATTTAAAACTTTTAATGTCCTTAGAGTCTAGCTGTATTTCTTAAAAATGGAATATAATTGGAATATTTTTCCTTCTAACAATACATTTCTTATTACCTGGTGAAACAGTGTAATTGCATTTATTTTACTTTTACTATCTTGAAATATATTTTTATTTTTGAAATGTAATTTTGTTTTTGACCTTAATTTCTAGGTATCCAGAAATGTGTTTAAGTTTTGTTTTCTTCTTCTAGTATCTGCCTGCTGCTAGGGGCCCCTCACAACATCTGTTTCTTCTTATACATGAATTTTACATTTTTTAGCCTTTAGAGGAAGATACTCTAACATTGCTATACCCTGGGGTTCCTTTTTTTTAAAATATAAGTAATACTCATAAATATCAAAGTACAATTGAGTTACTTCATGAACTGAATGAGCCAATGAATATAAAACAATTAAAATAGCTTGTAATAGTTCTAGACACTGGGTAAGTGAGTAATAGGAAGGTGGTGGTGGTATTACTTGTCTTTCTTGATATATTAGTAGTTACTAGAGGGACAGTTTTCTACTATTTTTCTATTTAACCTTAAACAAAATTTTAAATGACTAAAAAAATCATAATTAATCATGACACTATTAAATCTCTTGCTTTGCATGGTTTTCCCAGTGATGTTTTAAACTCTTTGACAGCAGATTTTCTTATGTTTCAGTGGTACTCAACACTGTACCTTTCAAAGCACTTCACCCATAGCAGTTTATAATGCAACTTTAAAGATTTTGCAGTATTTTTATTTCTCCATCTTGACTCCACACATACTTTCTCTGTGTCATTCTGTTAATTCATTTCTTTCTTAGAACATCATCCTTTGTCTTGCCAAACTCATCTCCTTCAAGAATGGATTTAACGTTTGCTTTGCCTGTTGAGTTATTTTATTAAGTAAATAAAAACTAAATGCTTTGTAAGCACTAGAAATGCTATGTCTAAAGATAGTGGACAATTTTTAGCACAGTGAAAGAAAGATAAATAACATTGAATTATACACATTTAAGTTGTTTTTCAGGGCAAAGTTTGTAAAAGTCTTTTTTTGGATGAGCTCATGGAATTATTTTGTATACATTTAGCCAACTCCATTTTTCCAATGCTCTTTTGTGTTTGTTGTTCTTAATCAGCTGTAATGCTGAGGGTTTTGATGTTGAGATAAGATGTGTAGAAGATGGTGGAGTTTCCCCACCCCAGACAAATAATTTGATGTGTGGTTAGTTCATTACTTGATTAACACTTTTTTTTTTTAATTTTTATTTTTTGAACAGACTTACAAGATTTTAACAAATCAATATAAAATGTGTATAAAATGCGTAAATATTCTGGATATTGTAATTATCCCCAGGAGTGCCCCCCCAGTTACCCTCCCTTATCCCTCCCTTCCCTTTCCCTTTATA
>PVKS010023810.1:0-31871 GCA_004027875.1 Aplodontia rufa | reverse complement strand
CTCCTCCTTCTCCTCCTCCTTCTTCTCCTCCTCCTCCTCTCCTCCTCCTCCTCCCCTTCTCCTCTTCCTCCTCCTCCTCCCCTTCTCCTCTTCCTCCTCTTCTCTCTCTCCCTCCTTCCTGACTTCCACCAGCTGCACAGTTTTCCTCCACTGTCCCCTTCTCATGGTGCTCTGCCTCACCTCAGGCCCAAAGCAATGAACCAGCCACACATGGACTGAAATCTCTGAACCATGAACTGAAATACATCTTTCCTCCTCCAAGTTTTTTGTGTCAGGTATTTTTGTCACAGCAATGAAAAGCTGACTAAGACTGGGGCAAGAAGCACTTTGATTGGCTTCTGTGTCCATACATGGCAGTCCCTCTTCAGTAAAAGATTTCACTCTTACCCATCCTTCAAAACCCCACCAAAATAGTCCACTACTCTGAAAGCTCTGCCTCTCCAATACTAAGGTGGTCACTGCCACTTCTGTTCTCTCATAGCTGGAACATGCCCCAATCAATTACTCACCACCTTCCCCTTTAGATGGGGAACTCCCCTTCAGCACAGGGTCGGCCTTCTATCTCTCTAGTTCCAACACCCAGCACCAGGACTCCTGTATACTACTCCCAATAGCAGCTACCAGATTTTAGGCATTCTCTGTTTCCCGACTTTGTGCTACAAGTGTTATGTACATTGCTTAGCTTACAATAAATAGTTCAGTGCATTAGGCTTTTACAGAATTCCCATTTCACAGTTGAGAAAACTGATAGAACACGAACCCACTATATGCCCAGTGAATAAGTATTAAATAAAGGGGCAAATACGGAAGTAACTGGGTGATGTCATTAAGAAGGAAAGACATTTTGGGTTGATTTTGTCTTCTAGAGAGCGTATGGGACATTCCATTATCTGAAGTGCTGCACACCTGTGTCCTGAGACCTTGCCTGGCCCTAAGGGGAGGAACTTTGAATAAAAAGTGTGGACTGAAATCCCTTGTCCCAAGACATAGTTTCCCAGCCCGCCTAGGATGCAGGGCAGGGCCTGGAAATCTCTGCCTCTTTCTGGGCTGCTCAGTTGAGAATTCCTTCCTTCTGCAACACACCTGGCGCGGCCACCTGGATGCTCCTCCAACCCCTCGTGGAAGGATTTGTCTGTGACAGGGGTTTCTCCGGACTCGAGTCGTGTGCACATCTGTGAGTGTTGATGCACACCCATTTCCGCTCTGAGCCAGTCTGCCTTCCACAGGCACACGGTGGCCGATGTGCCCAGAGGTGGAAGTGGCTCTCCTTTCCAGCCACGTTGAAGCTGTTGGCTGGGCAACACGGGACTGTCGTGCCACCAGCAGGTTCATTGCTCAGGTCTGACTCTGAGAGCTTCCGGGCTCGGTCCCAAACCTTCCACAGGGGCACATCACACCCATTATAGGACAGAAATCCAAGTCGTGAGTGAGCAATCTTGACAGCCCTTGGGCAAGCATTGCTCCCAAAGAGACAGGGCTGCCATCCAAAGGGGTGAAGGCCCACCTGCCTCACTCAGAGCTGTGCGTGAACCACTCCAGGGCACAGAAATAGTTTCAACGTGAAAAAGGCATGCAACAGCTTCTGGCCCCAAAACAGGATTCGCCATCATTTCACACCCAGACTCAGCTAACGATCAGAGCGGGGCTCGTTGGGAATTCTCACAAGCTAAACCACCTCTCACAACAGCAGCTCATGATGCTACTTATTGAGTGCTATGCTAAATGCTCTGCATGCATTGACCAGTATAAATCGTGGCAATCCTAACAAGGGCCACCGATTGGTGCAATGCTCATTTTCCAGTTGAGGAAGTGGAAGTCCAGATAGATCCACATGCCTAGCTCTGTGCATGAGGAGATGCAGGGAGGAAGGAAGCAGGGCTGCCTGCCCTCAAGGGGCTTTGCTGGTGGTCATCATCACCTTCAGAGTCACCTGACCTGCAGCAGTGGACATGGAGGAAGTCAGACTGGGGGTCACTATTCTGAATTCAAGCTGTGTGGGCTTGCGAAGCTCACACAACCTCTCTGAAACTCAGCTCTGTGGACTACAAAGTAGGGAGGGACCACGTGAGACGACATAGGCCAAGCATAGCCTATTGGTGGTGTGTGTGCTGTGAATGGATGTGACTTCCTTCCCCCTTGCTCTCCCAGTCAACACAGAAAGAGAGAGAGAGAGAAAGGGAAAGGAAATACCCCAACCCACCAGGAAACTCCCCCCACCACTCTCGATTCGCCACCCACCCCACTCCAGCCCTGGTCGGTGCTTCCAAGCCCTGCTGATCCCTAAAACATACGCACCATGTCTGCCTAAGGCAGAAGGCAGAGATGAGAAGAGAGGCAGGTAGCAATGGCAGGAGCAAGGGCTCCCTCCCTGGCACCAAGTCTTTGGCCAAATCTTCCCCTATCTTGACCTAGACATTATGAAAGTGCTCCCCCAAATCTCCCATTGATGATCTCACTCATACATCATCCTTCAAGCAGGAGCAGCTCCCACAGCTACCAGGAAGACGTCTGTCCCTCTCCTTCCACCAACTCCAGAACGTGTTTAATTAAATTGCAAGCACTCTCAGCAGCCTCTGTGATCAGCACCACACAAGTACAGTAATAGGACAACCGTGGTTGGATGCCCAGAAATGCCACATGCTTGCCTAACCCAGGTCACGTGCTTTTCTGGGCATTGGGAGCCTCATCAGAACCGCCAGGACCTGTGGAGGGGACCATGAGATGGACCGAGAATGGGAACTGTTTTTCTGGAAGGAAATGAACATTTTCTCAAAACCGGCTCCAAGCCAAGCTAGCTTTTGAAATTTTATTCCCTAAATTTTGGATCTCTGATGAAAAATTATATCAGTGAGGGTCTTGGCAGGAAACAGAAGCTGTCTCAGATGGCACGTTGAAGACACTTTTAATGAAGAGACTAAGGTAGGCAGGAAGGTGTGAGCAGGGTTCAGAGAGCCCACAGGGGTGGTAAGGCTCAGGAACTGGCAGCAGTGAGAAGCTGTGCCCCTGGGGTGAAAGGGTGGGAGGAGAGAAAGTTGCTCTCCACATGAGAAAGGGGGCACCTTCCAGCAGCAATGGAGAGGGAGGAGAGGGACACCAGGGCACAACCTCAGCGAGGCAGGGGAGGAGGGTGTGCCTGAAGGGCCCAGCTCCCAGGCCTCCCAGCCTCCAGCTGCCTGCCTGCTGAAACCCAGCACAAGTCCAAGCAAGAGCGAGGCTCCAGGTGCAGCTCAGAGGTCGGGCTCCCGGAGCTCAGAGCAGGGCAGGCAGGTGGAGATGAACTGCAGAGTCCAGGTCGGCAGAGAGAGGGGCTGGGGTCTGGAGTTACTGGCCTGGGGTCACATCTTAGCTCTCACCCTGAAGAAGCAAATTCCTTACGCTAAGCAAAACTTCTGAACCTCAGTATCCCTGTTCATAAATGGCCTGATATCAAATTCAGAAAATCAGAAATACGGTTTGTAAAGAGGTTCTATAGCAGCTGGCACAGAGCAGGCAAATAATTAGTGGCATGTTGGTGGCTTAAAAATAAATCACAGGCTTTAGGATCAGCTACCTGAGGTCCTAATCCTGGCCCCATCAATCCCTACTTGTTTGACATTCGGCAAGAAACTTAACCTGTCTGAATCCCAGGACATCACTTGCTAAATAGGTGTTACACAAACCTCTACTTCACAGAGAGAGTTTAGCACCGTGCCTGGCACAGAGAGTACCAATAAGTAGTCAGTTGCTGTTGCTCCTCTTGTTATTAATGAAGACTGGGCAGAAAGCGGGTCTCAGGCGTGCCTGGAGGTATGTGCTTCTCTGATCAGGACCTTGGTTCCCTAGCTGGAGCAGGAAAGCTTAAACTTCAGTGGTTCCCCGCTCAGCAAAGCCTCTCCCATGCTTGTGATGCTCACAGTGGCAGCCGGACCATTAACTGTCCCATACACTTGGCTCCCCAACCCCACCGTCCAGCCGCTGTTCCTCCACCCAGAGAGGAGCAGCAGTCCGCTGATGGAGCTTGGAAGGAGGCCCAGCTGGACTAAAGGGAGTTTGGCCCTCCATATCCCACATCAAGGTTGACGACTTCCCGAAACAGTGATGATGCAGGACGTGTAGCCCTGAGGAAGTGGTGGTCACAGAGTGCTGTGACCCAGGTTCACATCTCAGGCACCAGCAGCTCAAGGGCTACCCGGTCCTAGTAGACCGGCTGCTCCCACACCTGACACAGGGCCTTGGTGATCCACCTGAGCACCTGAGCTGCTCCTGGACGGGTCCCTGGCCATTCTTCCCTAAACAAAGCAGACAGCTTACACCCCCGTGGTGCTCGGAGACTGGCAGGGGAATGGAGAAGTCTCTAAGTGATGACAGATGCTGTCATGATTACTGAGGTTGATGTGGAAGGTCCAGTGCTGGCTAGGATGATTGCAAAGGTGGGTAGACGTTCCATTAGCATGAGAAAACTAAACTACGGAACACTGAGCTTCTCCTTAAAGTCACTGTAACAGTAGTTACAGTTTGGATCTGAAACACCCTCCTAAGCTCACGTGTCACAGGCTTGATGCCCCATGCTGCAGGATTCAGAAGGGGAGCCTTTTGGACCTGGTGGAGCGAGGAGGTTCTCACTTCACCCATGGGTTAATCCATTGATGAATTCGTAGCTTGAAGGGACAGCAGGAGGTGGTTGAAACTTCAGGAGAAGGGTCTAATTGGAGGAAGTAGGTCGGCGGGGTGTGCCCCTTAGGGTGTAGTTTGTCTCCTCTCGCTTTCCTGCTCTTCCCTCTCTTCCCAGCTGCCATGAGCTGAGCTGACTTCCTGCATCCCGTGCTGCCGCCACGATGCACTGCTTTCCGTAGACCTAAAAGCAAGCAAGCCAAGGAACCACAGACGGACACCTCAGAAACCGTGAGCGGAAACAAACCTTTCTCCCACAAGTTGATTTCTCTCTGGCATTTTGTCACGGCAACCGAACTCTGACTAACACAGACACAAAGAAGGCGAAATGAGCCACAGTCCGGAGAGGAGGGAGCCCTTCATCAGTGGCTCCTCTCACACCCAGAGCCAATTGCCAGGTCTGAGCTTGTGTATGGGGAAAGACCTGCCTTGGGCAGTGGAATCTGCTAAAACAAAGATAAACTAGCCCAACTTTTAGCGACAGTGTGGGCGGGCATGACAGATTGGAATCCAGAAGAATGCAAGAGCTCTAATCAATCTGGCCCAACACTCTCCCCACAGGGATGGTGCTGAGTAAGCAGCTGGGGGGAGGAGCTGGGAGGCAGAGATGAATCTTGCTGTTCTGCGCGGTGATTAGGCTAAATCCAGAGATGAGCGAAAACAGCTGAAGCTGCCAAACAAGTCCCTCCTAGCCCCCGTTCTGATGAGATCAAAGGACCCGCCTAGGGCAGCCTAGGAAGTTGGGTCCTAAGATGAAGGACAAGAAATATCTGTTATCTCATTTGAAGCAGAAGTACACTAAAACTCAATAAACCGTCAACACAGCCTTGCTCACTTTGATCATGGTGCTATCTGAGTAACAGCCTCTTATCCTAGCTTCCTGGCAAGGAAAAGACAGACCCCTCTGGAGAAAACAAAATGAAACCTATTATCTGAACAGTACCTTACTGTTCTTGCAATCAAAGTGTCCAGCTTGCAATCAAAAATTATGAGATGTGGAAAGAAGCAAGAACACGAGGCCTGGATCAAGAGGTAAGAGTCATATAGACAGATCCACAGATGATCAGAAGTGGACTTTAAAATAATTATATAGACCCATTGGATAATTGGAGAAGAAAACATAGGCAGAATGAGTGGTCAGAAAACTTTTGAAGATAAAAGAAAGATTTATTGAAGAAGAAGAAGAAGAAGAAGAAGAAGAAGAAGAAGAAGAAGAAGAAGAAGAAGAAGAAGAAGAAGAAGAAGAAGGGGAGGAGGAGGAGGAAGAGGAGGAGAAAAAGGAGGAGGAGAGACCAAAAGCAATTCTAGAACTTGAAAGCACACTTTCTGAAATGAAGAATTCAATAAACGGACTGAACAGCAAAGCAGCTCAGCAGAGGATAGAATCAGGAAAACAAGAGTGGCCAACTTAATAAATCCAAATGACATGAGAGAGAGAGAGAGAGAGAGGATGCCATGATGGACCACCTGATGATTGACATGTGCAAGGACCAGGTGTAGGAGAGTCACCATGGAAGATGCGACCCACCAACAGGCACCCATTTCAGACCTCGAATCCTGCTCCTCACTTTGCCCATTTCCTCCCGTCCTCAAGGATTCCACGCAGGGGTCTCTGTCTTGTTGGAGCCTTCCCTGACCTTCTATACAGGATTTCTATTCCCCTCCCCTCCCGATCAGAGCTGGGATTCCTGCTTTCCTATTGATTTTCTGTTTCCTTGACCCTCGTCACCATCAACAAACCATGTATTTTGGGTTTGTATTTTTTATTACTTCTCTCCTCCACTGGAATATATATTCCCCGAGGACAGGAGCTTCCATCTCTTTTGTTCACTGTTAAATCCCTGGCACCTTGACCATAATAGGTGCTTATTAAAAGGTTGATCAAATAACAGTGGTATTTAAGCCCACTCAAATGTAAAACAAGGCTTGACGGAAGAGCTTCTGGTTGTAAAGATGAGTGTTTGTGGCGGGTCCCTTCCAAAGCAAGTGAAATCTAACTCAAAATGGTCAAAGTAGAAAAGAAAATGTATCAATTCAAGTAATACAACAGGACAAGACTCATCCTTCAGGCATGACTAGGTCTCGATGCTGAAACTGTAACCAAGCGCAAGGGGTTCACCCTTCAGCGAGCACAGAGCTGATAACCCTGACCTGGAGATGAAAGAGGAAAGAGAGGTTTATCGCTTGCAACAAGTGAAGGGTGCATTGGAGATAATTCCTGGAGTGCTGCCTTCCTGAACAAGGAAAGCAAGGGGCTTTTTTCAAGGAAACACGTGCCTATTCACATGGGAAAGGCTCATCATCACGTGACACATGGACAAATTTTGAGCATGCTCAGTTTGAAGTCATGCATTGCATGTTCAAAGCAAATGGCAGATGGGAGCAGACAAGGCAGTATTGTAATGAGCAAGGTTGATTCTGTGTCACCTGGAAAGGAGAGTAGAGTCACTCTGCCATTTTGCCTGGTTCCTGGTGAGTTTCTTTGGAAGGTCTTACCTGAAACAAAGAAAAAAAAGCAAATATATATGTTTGAAGGAAACTTAACAGTAGTTTAAAGAACCTTAACAATCATTTAAAGGAGGAACAGCTCCCCAGTGTAGGTGATTGTCCCTAAAAGCACCTGCCTAGTGGCTGCTGAAGCAGCACTGTGGGACATGGTATCTTGGTCTCTGGTTGTTTTCCTTGGTGTGAGCTTCCTTCTCAAGCAGCTTCCTCCAGGGGGTGGCAATGAGGGCCCCACAGGCTCCAGCCTGGCATGCATTTATATGAAGCTCTCCAGAAGAAAGCGCTTCTTTCCCAATAGTTACCACAAAACTCCCAGGGCTGTGCCCCCGGCCAGGCGGAAGTCACATGTTCTCAATTCCTGAGTAGAACACTGAGGGCAGGAACTGGGGTGCCAGCACACTCCTACTGAACCACGTGGTCTGAGAGTGGCAGTTTCTTGAAGGAAAATCAAGGTGCGATTACCAGAAGAGGGACAAATCGCTGGGGGGTAAAAACGCATCTCCAACGCTTTAAGAAACATCTGCAGCTCAGAGATTGGACAAGCAAGGCAGGGCCAGCAAAGGCCTGAGGTCAGGAGGGCACCCTGCACTGTAGGAAAAGAAATCATTTCTATTTGGTTAGAAGCAACAAGAAAAGAGAGAAGAGATACTGGGAGGTGAACAGAGGCCACGCCATGGAGACTTCGAAACCATGTCTGCAAGTTTGCATGTGATTCCAAAGGTAAAGGGGAGCCCTTGAAACCTTCCAAGCAGGAATGATTAAATATTAACCTAGGACATCCCATTCACTGTCCTGTCAAGAATGGATCAGACAGGAATAAGACGGGAGCCGGCCACCTGTTGGGTGCCTCTGAAGGTGACAGTAAGGAATGAAGAGAGGAAAAATATTGGGGAGCCAGCCTGAGGACACACTCAGCATGTTCTAAACACATGGGGGTTTATAAATAGCTTTCCAAACCCTACCTGGGAACTCTCAAGCTGTTCATCCTCCATGGATCCTAAGAAGTCCTAGGGGGACAGCAATGTTGTACCCACCTCCTTCCCTTCCCCTCTCTTCCCCTAACCTAACTCCAGGGCCATCAGCCAAGCTTTCCCCCGCTGTGAAATGCATATGTAGATGAGCTGTTTAAATTTATTTAGATGGTAAATGTAAGTGAACAGGGCCCATGCTGGCACCACCTAGGGCAAACACATTGCCCGGGAGTCAAACAGAGCCAGGTCTTGTTCCTGCCTCTGCAACTTAGCTGTGTGCCCTTGAGCAAGTTACTTAACCTCTCAGAACCTTTGTCTCCTTATTTGAAAAGTAGTATAGTGCACTAGCCCACAAAGTGCTTGTGAGATTTAAATGACTTTGTGCGTCAGGAGACGGTACCTGGCACACAGAGTGAACTCCGCTGAGACTGGCTCCATTTTCCTCCCAATCCTTCTTCCTTAGGTGCCTAAGGACCTACTTGTACCTATTTTCCCCCTTGACAGCAATCCTTCATCATGCCCCAGTTTCCTGATGTAATTTTGATAAATTGAATGCAAACAGTCAAGAGTCATCTAATTCATTACATTTAGCCTCAGTGACACTTACTAACTGTTCTGCGCTTCTGGCTGGACGCAGCTCCTGTCGGGCATTCTCAGGCTATTGGCCAGGCCCTGCTGGACTATGCATTCATACGTTAGGGCTAACAGGGGGGAAATGGCACTTAGCGAATTGGAGGTGATGCATAGGCCTTTAGCCATTAGGGCAAGCTATTAGCATTCCCCAGAAACAAGCAGCCCCCACCGCCCCACTTGAGGGCCGCATACGCACTTGGTGCTAGCTCTGCTCCATGCAGTCATTCAGGGACCCAGGCTCCTGCCACCTTGTGACTTCCCCACCCCCTACCTGCCAGTCTCTTGTGAATCCTTTGCATCCAGCTGGTAGAAAACAGAAGAGAAACAACTTGGAGAACCATAAGGGTGGCTTTTTACATACTGGGTGCTCATCATGCCCGTGTAGCTGGTGCCTGGAGAGTGTGGGGGAAATAAGAAAAAAACTAGCCCAAAACCCTCAAGTGTGGTGGGACCTGTGAGTGCTTCCAACCAAGGGAGTGGAGGGAAGGTGGTGGATGGGAGCACATGTAAGCGATTATGGGTCACAAGTCACTTCTGAGGTCGGCTGTTAGCTACACGTCAGTCGCATGGGGCTGTGGCCCCTTCGTGGTGGAGCTGTCGTTAATTGCTGCCTCGAACAATCGCATGGCCACAATAGACAATGACACGTGGCAAGCAAGCGCAGGCCACTCGGAACCACGGGCAGCCTCCGCTAGACCGAATTCTGTCAAGAACCGTGTGAGCTTCAAATGGGCCCTTCCCCAGTCGAGCTCGAGAATCATTTCCCTAATCACGGCCTCGCTCAGGGTCCACCTAAGCCATTTCCAGACTCCAAACCCACAGAAATCACGAGATAATCCATGCAAGCTGCTTGAACCCAGTCCACAATATCATTGCCAGCAGCTGGTGACGGACATGCTTGGAAGTGCTAAATGAATGAATTAACGACCCAGTGAAAGAGAAACCAGAGAATAATTCTAATCAGAAAAGGAGGAGAAGAAGAGAATCCAATGCAGGTTGTGGATGGTAGGAAGAGAACCAGCTCTGCTCCAGTCATTCAGGGACCCCAGGCTCCTGCCATTTTGTGACTTCTCCATCCCCTACCCCAGTCTCTTCTGAATCCTTTGCATCCAACTGGTAGAAAAGAGAAGAGAAACAACTTGGAGAACCGTAAGGGTGGATTTTTAGTTAGGGGCAAGGCCAAAAAGTGGACAAGTCACTTCTGATATCATCCATTAGCTACAACTCAGTCACCTGGTATCACCTGACTGCAAGGGAGGCTGGGAAATGTAGTCCGGGAATGCTGGGAAATGTAGTCTAGCGCATGCCTACCAGGGAAAGGAAAGGGTTTGGGGGAACCCATACTAGTCCCTGCCCCAGAGAAGAAATGGTTAAGAAATAAGGTTAATTATAGCACAAGGTGGACCTTGAGTAATTTATATTGTACTAAGAAGACAATGACAACACATGGAGCAACACAAAATATTATCAAGACAGGGAGAGAAAGAATAGAGGGGCAAAGAGAGAGAGAAGCAACTTGATATAATGGAATCTTGGAATCAAGTCTCAGCTCTGCCCCTGTTGACTTTATGATAAAGATTTATTCATTTACCCTTTCTGAACTTCTGTTGTTTCACATTTAAGTTTGAAAAAAATAAATTAGTCTCTTAGTGCTTCAGCTTCCTCACTTATTAAATGGAAATAACATTGCTTCCCTCAAAATCTGGCTGTGAAGATGTAGCTAATCCTTGTAGTGAAATGCTTGGTCCAGCATTTAGCACACAGCAAAAATTCTAGAAAAATTAGCTACCATTATTAGTTACTGTGACCATTAACATTATTACGAATCATTGAGGTCCAAAAGGATTTGGAACGTGCCTCATAAATCAGGGTTTTTCTATATGCAGTAGATAACTATTATATTTCTCTAAGAGCTGTGGATGTGCAGAGTAAGAAGGTTATGGCCCTGGAAGATTCTATGGGCTTCCTAGAAGAGGAGGCATTCAATCCACGGTTTTTTGGGGGTTTTGTTTTTGTTTTTAAAGAGAGAGGGGGAGAGAGAGAGAGAGAGAATCAGTTTTATCTAGTTTTTCATGCAGCTTTCGTTGCTCCAAGACTTCGTTGTGTACATGGTGCTGGGGTTTGAACCTGCATACTCATGCATGCCAGGCAAGCACTGTAACTGCTGAGCCACAGCTCCAGCCCTAATCTGGGTTTTGAAGAATCAGAACTATCCTCACTGAGTGTCTACCATGTGACAACCAGGACAATCAACCTCTTCATCCCAGAAGCTGCAGACAGAGAGGACAGGAGACGAAACCCACAGAACTCAGGGCAGGCTCAGAGGTGACAATGGACATATTTGCCAGCTCCAGACTAGAGACAGACACAACCACCACCCCCATTCTTTCATAGCTTGGACAATTTAAAAAGAAATTTAAAAGAAAGCACCAGGTGATGTAGCAGGTAATAAACGTAAGGGATTGATTTCCTCAAGAGGCTGCCGAGCTGGAAATTTTAAATCATTTCCCAAAAAGCTTACTTAAATTCTTAAGTGATTGATTCCAAATGGATTATCAAACCCTGTTAGGAAGCAAATCTTTAAACTTTAAAGTTGAAGTCTTGGAAAACGGGTTTGCTCCTCTGCGTCTCTGTCATAGACAAAATATTAGACTGCATATTTCTCCAGCTGGACTCACGGTGACAATTCAGTTATAAAGTCACTGCAAGGAGACACCTGAAATTACACTTTGGACCAGGGAGGGCCAGTGCAGGGCACTGTGCCATCACTCTCTCTGACAGCTCATGGCAGACATCACTAATCCATCACTGGTCCATGCAGCACCATTTCCCATTGAGCCTCATTACAGCTCCAGATTCTTCCCCAGCAGAGTAATTCCTTGAAGAAATGTCCTGATTGAGCCACCCCTTTACTCACGATGAAAAGGAGGCCCAAAGAGAAGACGTGATCTAGCCAAGGTTATCCCTTTAAAATCTCCAGAGAGGCCAGCTAGCATGGGAATCAAATAAAATCCAGGTCCAAATTAGGGTCATGCCACTATCCAGTGACTCGGAGACATAATCCTGGAGTTTCTTCTCTCCTTTCATATATCGTAAGCCTGCTATTCAGTTTCTGAAGTGAAAGTCTGCACTTGGCAGAGAATAATAAACAAGAGTCAGGAGAAGAGGAAATGGAAGGAGGAGGAGGAGGAGGAGGAAGAGGTGGGAGAGAAGGAGAGAATTTCTCATGGGTGTGCTGAACTTGACATTTGACAAACACTTTCATATCCTTTAGTATTGTGGTTAATTCTCACACTATCCCCAACTGCATTAAGTAGGAAAAATGTGGTTCGAGGAGATGAAGTGACATGCCTAAGGCCACAAAGCTCCTAGGTGGTGGAGTTAAGACTCAAGTCAGGCCTTCCATGCCATGCTCTCATTTTCCACTCCATAAAATGGGATTCGTCTGGAAGCACCCCACTCTCTCCATGCGAACTTTCCATGTAGACTAAAAGGGCAAATGGGCAGATCAGCCTCTGTCTCCTGAGAGGATGGCTGATTCCCTTGCCCCTGCTCTTCCCTCCCAGAGAATGAAGACATATTTGTTGATACACTAGCAGAGGACATCATTCGGTAGCAGCTGAAGCCAGCACTCGGGTACCAGATGTCCACTATCTCCCAGGCCAAATCTCTGTCCAACTCTAATGGTGATATTGGTGCCTCTGGAAATGACATAATTAACTGACTGTAGTTCATTCATTCAACAAATATTTATGGAGTGTTTACTGTGTTCCGGGCACTGGGCCAGGCTCTGAGGACACACGAGAAGAGAAGTTCATGGAGCGCACCTTGTAGGAGGAGGAACATATTTATAAATTAATGAAGAAAATATCAGCAGTGATAAATGTGATGGTCAGAGTCTGACAAAGAGTAACTGGGGGTAAGCACGACACATCAATTTTAGATAGGCCTCCCAGAGGAGGTAACCTTTAAGCCAAATCCTTAAGGATGGAGGGAATTCATCCTCGTGAACAGAAGGCAGAAGAGCATCCCCGTGTGTGGAATGTCAAGCACCAAGGCTCAGAGGCAGGGAGTAGAGGGCAGCAGGAACTGGGGGTAAGGGTAGCTATCCCAATGGAAAGATGAAACAGTAGAAGCCGAGTTACAGACCTTGTCTAAGACCTCACAGGCGCTTCTGAACAACATCAACTAAACAGATACCCACACACACAAGATTACGTCGTTGTAAACAGTTTTCCAAGGCCAGAGTGCTGCCTCTCCAAAACTCAACACTCACCTCTTCTCCCTGATCATTCCCCTCTCAGGGTCCCAATTTTCTCAGAGTAACTTTGCAATAATTCCCAGGCAACAATGTCAGTGTCACTAGCTGGAGATGATTGACGGAGCCGAGGCACGCTGCTAAGAGGGGGAGTTCCTTTCTGCCCACAGATGAGCTTCCCCCACAGGGAGAACGACAGGGGAGGAAACAGCACATTGCCTGGCATGCTGACCTTTTTTGAAAGCATCAGCTGATCTCCAAGACTGGGGCTGGAATTCCAGTTTGTCATGTCTGATTTGGGGGGAATTCCTATGAGGTCTCTTCATTTCACTTCTGCAAACCTTTTCCTAATCAATTCTTTTATCCCTCACGATGGCTCCCTGTCTGACCTCTAGAATAGTGGCTGTTTTCAGTAGACACCTGATACCTAATCATCAGAATGAATGAACAGGTCATATGCCAAAGCACAAGGATGCAACTGTATATAATGCTTTAGTCCTGGCTCTACAGAGGATCGGAGCCAACGGGACACATATATTGGAAGAGACTGATCATGAAGAATTGGTTCACATGGCTATGGAGGCTGACAAGCCCACAATCTACTGCCTGTGTGTTGGAGATGCAGGAGAGCTGGTGGTACGGCTCCAGTTCAAGTACAAAGGCCTGAGAACCATGGCAAACAGTAGTGTAAACCCCAGGTCAAAAGCAGGAGAAGACCTGTGTCCCAGCCCAGCCCACATGCAGGGAGAAAAAGAAGTGAATCCTCCTTCCTCTGCTTTTTGTCCCATTCAGTCCTTCATTGGATTAGATGCCTGGTCACACAGAGAGAGCAATGTGCTTTACAAAGACCACCAACTCAAATGCCAGTCTCCTCCAGCAGCACCCTCACAAGCACACCCAGAATTGAAGCTTCATCTGGGCACCCCTAATGGAGTCAGGTTGGCACATAAAATGAACCCATTCACTCATTCATCCAGTTATTACTGATCAATAAATTCCCTGTACCTGATAAGCCCGGCAGTACGATAGACAAGAGGTGGGGGAGGCAAACGGATGGAGAAGACCTTTTCCCTGATGGATTCATTTCCTCGCTCACCCTATGCTGGGGATGTGGATTAACATTTCATGCCCCTCGTAGTTGTATGGCTTCGTTTAGAATAGGCACTTCCCAGCTCAGTCCTTAAGTTCAACTAAGTTCAAGTCAGACTTGACCATCTGTCTCACGTCGGGCTAGTTACATAACCTGTCACTTGTCCATCAGAAAAAAGTGGCTGCTGCAGCTAAAGGACCTGGTGAGAACAATTTTAGGAGGAAAGAGGTTTGTACAGGGGCTCACGGTCTCAGAGGTCCCAGTCGGTGGAAGGCCAGCTCCTTTCTTCTCTTTGGGGGGATATCTCACCTTCAAACCATCTCAGGGAGTAATATTACTTTCCTTCTTGTGGCATTGTAGGTCACGTATGCTGTGGCCTAGCAGAGAATCTGGTGCACTGTAGTTGGCAGCTAATCCAATTGTTCGAGTGATGGCCAAATACCTTAAGGAGCCAAAACTAAGCCTGAGCCTCTGTCATCCACGGCAATGATGCCCCAAAGTCAGGTCTTCTGACTGCAAATGAAGGATTTGGGAGGCTTCGTGGACACCAGGGTAGGAAGTCTCTCAGTGGATCCCTTGGTAGAGGGGATCACCGGCCAATCACCCAAAGGCCATAATTCTGCTGGAGTGGGAGCTCTTGCTTTCTTGGGTTCTTACTATATGTCAGGAAAGGTGCTCGAATCCAAAGATGTGAAATTAAATATAGTCCAGGCTCCACCCTTGAGGATACGCAGTCTCGGGAGATGTGGGCCATCAGATTGGAGGCGTAGCTCTTGAACAGACTCCTGGAGAACTCGACTATCACCTTCGCATGACTATGAAGGACTGTCCTTTGAAAAAGAAAGGTAAAGTAAGGGACTTTGGAGCCCGGCAAACCAAGATTCAAATTCCACCTCTTCCATGCTCAAGCATCTCCGAACTTCTGTTTGCTCACCTCTAACTTGGATGTGGTGATGCTCACCCCCTCAGGCTGCTCACGGCCCATCAAGAAAGGGGTGCGTCTGAGTCCTGCCTGTTCTGAGTACAGAAAGACGGGGCAAGGAGAGGCATCCTGGGCAGAGAGGAAAAGTAAGAGAATGATCATGGAGACATGGGACAGGGACTCATTTTAAAACTTGGGACTAACTAGTACACATGGCTGTTCTAAGAAGGTGTATGCAGGGGGGTCGGCAGGGACACCGACAGTGGAGGGGGAGGCCGAAACTGTGGGCCATCTGAGGACAGCATGGATGCGTGGTTCCTCACCTTGAACTCCAGGTCAAGTCTGTCGACCCTGCACTCCTTCCGGGGGGCTTGGAGTAAACACCAAGAGCTGTCCACCCAAAGGTGATGTAACCAACTTCCCCTTGCCTTCCTCTATTGCAGAGGCTGAGAAGCTAAGGTAACCTATTTCCCCTCTGCCCGGAGCACTAGCTACACAGTTCTGGGCAGTGAGATATAGCTGAGGCCCCAGGGGATTCCCGCCCCCCAGGACAGTGTGTGTGTGTGTGTGTCTGTGTATGTGCTGTGTCCCCTTTCCCCTTCTTTCTTATTGGAAGACTTGAGGATGCAGAAGCCATTGGGCGACCCTGAGGTGGCAAGCGTGACGGTGCAGAGACTTCGCGGTAAAGAAAGAAGATCACTTGGTCTGTGTGACAAATGAGCCTTGGTTTGCTAGTACTGCTGCACAGATTTGCCATCATTTTTAGCCCAGAGCAATCCTGGTTTATGCAAGGACTTGCCGCCCATGCTGTCTGGGTAGCCCTGCGGTGCTTGTTCTTCCTTTCTTCTCCATAGACCATTCTTCCAGATGTTTCCAACTAGAGTCATCAAGATGACTGCACCTGTGAGATTTCAATTTTTCTTCCAAACCATGATCCTGGGCTCATGATCAATATATTTTCCTCTCCTTATCAGAGTGAGATTTGAGGTAGAAATGACTCCTAAAATAATCGGGCCTCTGTTTTGTGGCTTCGACTCATGCTGTTTGGGTTCCCCAGCGTCCTGGCATCTGCCACGTGGAAAACACCCAGCTCCTGGAACAGCAGGCTCAGAAAGGGCCTTTCGGGGATGGTGTGTAGCAAGAGCAGCTCTCAATATGTTTACCCTTATGCTAGTTCCCCTGCACCGCCCAGAGGTAATGAGGATTACGAGGATCTGTTACTATATTCTTTTTTCTTCCACAGTAAGCTCTTTAGAACCAAAGGGAAGAACCCAAGGGAGCTTATGCCATAACGACAGACCAGAAAAGGAACAGAGAGAACCAGATGGCCCTGTCACCAAGGAGACCAGAGAAAGATCTCTGGTGTCAGAAAAAATTGACAATGACTTAGAAATGAGCAGAATCCAAACCAGAGTCTCTGTTGGGTGGAGACCAGGTGCTACCTCCTGGGTCTCCAGGACTTACCTGCTCCCACCAAGAGGAGCCACCTAGAGATGCTTCAATCAACTGAGCCGTCTATAGCGGGGTGGGGTGGATATCGCACAAAGCTCGCAGTGACACAGATGATTCCTGTCCATGGCAAGGAAAATGGATGTTTTTCTGTACGGATACAATTGATGGCTGCCTTGTAGCTTAAAATGTATTTATGATAATAATAACCCTGGGCTGGAGCGGGGGCTCAGCAGTCAAAGCGCTTGCCTGGCATGCACAGGGACCTGGGTTTGAATCCCAGCACCACGTACACAACTAAATGTGGGAGAAACAAAGGCCAGATGGAAAAACAAATAAAAATTGATACTCTCTCTCACATTTAAATAATAATACTAATAATAACCTTAACCATTAAGTTTTATTACCCAGTAGCAGGGATTGTCCAAGTATCACTTGGGTACATTTGGGGGTCACCCAGGATGCTTTTAGGGAGTCTCTGGGCCCTATTTTCATAATAATTGTAAGGCTTCATTTGCCTTTTTTTGCTTTCCTTTACCCACAGGCATATGGTGACATTTTCCAGAGGCCACATGACGGGAGACGCTACTATACTGCTTTGACAGTTAATGGAATATGCTGGTGCTTTCTTACATTTTAAATTTTTCTGTTTTAATATCCTATCTGGCAAATATCCACAGATAGAACCCACAAAAACAGAAGCTCTTTGAGACTCTCAATAACTTTTTACTACCAAATTTTTTTTAATTTTCACTAAGGAGCTGATTTGTTGTACAATCATCAATGCATATAAAGTAACAGTACGATATGCATTTGATCCTAAATCATATTTACCCCACATTGCCCACACCTGAGATCCTGAGACCACAAAGCCGGAGAATCAATCTCCTACAGATTATTTGCTAAGTTAACTAATTTTTGTCCATAAGCAAGTTCATTCCAGCACCCTGGTGCGTGTGGGCGTCTACCCATGTGTGTTCTTCTTTGAACTGGTTTTAATATCTTATTGATCCCATCATTAATTAAAGAGTGACATAAAATCATTGTTCACTTCATATCTGTGTAAGCAGCTTGTGTTAATCCTGGTGGAAAATGATGCTTCAACCTGGACTTGGAGTAGGATAGGGAGAGGTGGGCATGGCCGAGACAGAGGACGCAGGTGCAGCGCTAATCCCTCAGCCTTCAGTCAAGGGTAGTGCAGGTGACCAGTCCTGGACTGTCCTACAGCAGGTTCCAGGCAGATGCAGAGGCTCTGCTGAGCTCCTCAGAGCTTCCTGTAGAAGAGTCCCTCTCTCAATGGCCATGGGCTTCTGTAACCCCTCCAAATCAGTAGGTGAGGTTCCCGTCACCCAGAAAGGTGATGGGGGAATAGAGTCCTGCTTCCCACAGCCTCCACATGTTGACACAGCCTGAGCCCCTGGGAACCAATACATTTATGAAGGCATCAGAGCTCCCAGGAGGAGGGTGGTGTGCGTTGGTAACCCCCTTCGCCGACTCTGCTATTAGACTAGTTCTTCTTCTGCTCACTGAGCCTCGGTTTCCCCACCTGGTTGTGGAGATGATAAGAGGAATAAGTAAGCCAGCCAGGAGGGGGTCAGGGGTGTTGAGCAAATCTGTGCTGGCATGGACCACTTTTCTCTTTAATCCCTGCTTGTGGCTCTCAACCTGAAGGAAATCCAAATGCTGGAGTAGAGGGACTTAGGGGTGTTCAAGGGCAAGGGTGGGAGGGAAGAGGACAGAGAGACAGGAAGGTCTGGGGAGCATCCTTGCTGGGCAAATGGAGGGAGGCAAGTGAGAGATGCTTCAAAAGTAATTTCCTAGAATATGTGTGTGTGCATGTGTGTGTGTGCGTGTGCACCTCTGTGTGTGTGTGCATGTGTGTGCACGCATGTGTGTGTGCATGCATATGTGTACATGAGACACAGACAATGAGAGACAGAGAGATCCTCCTAGTGTGGGAGGGTGTAAGGGCAGCCCCCTCCTCTCCTCTATGGATGCCAGGAGGGGGCATTCTTGCTGGAGACCTCTGCCTACATCTCTCCTTCACTGGGGAGAATTTAGGAGAGCGGGTGAAGCAGGGAGAATGCTAACAGCATCTGAGAGTCCACATCAGAGACCAGGAAACTATGGCCCGTGGGCCAAACACAGCCCTCCACCCTGCTTTGGGACCACCTATGAACTAAGAATGACTTTGAACTTTTTAAACAGTTGAAACAAAAATCAAAGCAATATAGCATGATGTGAAAAATACAAGAAGTTTAAATCTCAGTGGACATAAGTAAAGTTTTATTGGAACATAACATGTCCACTAATTTATTTTTTATTTCTTTTTTTTTTTAAGAGAAAGCAGGAGAGTGAGAGAGAGAGAGAGAGGAAAGCATCAACTTTATTTTTTCATCTGGCCTTTGTTTCTCAGACACTTACTTGTATATGTGGTACAGAGGTTTGAACCTGGGTCCTCCCGCACACCAGGCAAGCGCTCCAACTGCTGAGCCACTGCTCCAGCCCCCACTGATTTATTTTTTGAACATGACTGCTTTGAGGCTTAATGGCAAAACTATATTTGCTACAGAGGCCGTGTGGCCCACACAGCCTAAAATATTCATCCTCTGGCCCTTTCCTGAAGAAGCTCCCCGACCTTGATCTATGTAGTAAGCCACGAGAAAGGAAATACACCAAACAGGCAGGCTGGTGTCAAGAAGAACAGGGGGCAAGGTGGAGTTAAGGGGTCCCCGGGGACAGGCAGCTTCCTTTCCACAGACATTGAGGACAGCAATATTGGAGAGAGAGGATCAGTTTTGTGCTTAAAGAATATTCTTCATCAAAAGTTTCAGAAGTTCTGTTTTTATGGATAAAAACAAATGTAGTAAAATCACAAAAACACATAAGGAGTGATACCCCCAAATTCAAGATAAAGTTCCCTCTTAGGGAGATGGGGAAGGGGCAATAAAGCTAGATCTTTTTGAGCCTTTCATTTTTAAAATTTTTATATCTGGAGAAAAATAATAAGCCACTAAGAAATAAAAGGTAAGCAGAACCATAAGAATTGGTTGTTTTCTTTTCTTACAGTCCTCCCTCGCACACAGGACCAGGAATAAGAAAAGCCAAGCAAGAGGTCAGCTCCAGTGAGCTGAAGCTGACACAATTTTTTTTTCACATTTTAATAGTAGGGATGCATTTCACAACCAGTGGTAGAACATAGATAAATTGTCAGCATTTTTTTCTTTCTTGGTGTTACAAAAAATAGTGACTCATTTTCTAATCAATGGGATCTGGGATCCTCTTTCAAAAGAATGCATGAGGAATGGATTCTCAGGCTGGAGCCGTGGCTCAGCGGTTATGGCCACTTCCCCAGCATGCGTAAGGATGCGGTTCAAACCCCAGCACCATGTACACAACAAAGCATCGGAGCAAAGAAAGCCACATGAAAAACTAAATAAAATTGATTCTAAAAATTAAAAAGAATGGGTTCTCTTTTTTGGTATTCCACTGGGACACCAAGAGAGAAAGAGAGTGCTGTTAATTTGGGTTGACGGAGGAGGTTTCTTGGAGTGTGACACTGTTGGGACGGGACTGGGACCACAGGCAGCCCCAGAGGATTTATCTGTGCTTAATTTCTGTGTGGGAGGAGGAACAGGAGAGTTTGAGTCACACATTGCTGCTTACAATACTCTCCCCTTAGAAAGGGGAGAGCGTAAAGACCATATTGGGTCACTTTGATTTAGAAGATGTGATGAATCAGAGAAAACTTACCTCTAGTAAGCAGATCCTGACCTGGAAAAAAAAATCTGTCCTAATTCCTAAGTGTTATTAAAGTTTGCCTCCCAGAGTAAACTACAGAGTCAATGGTAATAAAGCCCTCTTTCCTCTGAGTTGGTCTTAGAAGTAAGGGTTTTCAAACTGAGAGAATGAGTAAGGGTTTTCAAACTCAGGCCGAATGTTTTCTCTCATTTGTGGAAGCTAGAATATAAGCGGAAACAGTAAGTTAGATGGCTAACCTAACAACTACCTCAACCTGTATGAATTCTTACATGATCATGGGAAACTGTGCTTAGGTTCCTGGGGGATGTAGGGAGGTGGTAGGGAGGGGGAAAGGGAATAGGAAGGACATCAAGGTGACCAGAAGGAGGTAGTATGGGCGAATCTAATCCGAGGGGAACCTCCGACTTCCATGAGAAGTCCAATTAACTTGGGGCTTAAATAAAGTGAAACATGGAACCATGGGGAACCCAAAGCGGGAAAACCATGGTCTGGCACCAGTATTGGCTTGTTCTGTTGCTACACTTTTGTTCTTGATTGTTTGATGACGAACCCCTCCTAGTTGTAAGACCATGTTTATCAAATAAAATTTTTTAAAAAAACAAGTAAGGGGTTTTGTAAGAAGCAAGCCCCTACTTCCTGTTATAACCATCCCTGAGGAACAAAAGCAGAGAGAGTAGATCTACTGAACAGAGCTGGGCCGGAGGAGGGAAGGGTCATGAAAGATTTGAGCTGTATAGACCCGTGACAACAGGTCTACCCTGTTTAAATGAAACTAAGACTCAGCCCTTCCTTCATCCCTCCACCGTGCAGAATCCTCAAAGTGAAACTTAAAATGAGGAGCCACAGTTGTAATGAGCTGTAAATGTGACATCTGTCATCTGCTACACCCAACCCAGAAGGGTCAGGTTCACATCCTGAAAGTCTTCCCTGAAGTCAGAAATGCAAATAGCAGGGGTCAGGTAACTGCTGCAAATCAGACAAGAAGGCATCATCCCCCTCATGTAAGTGTTTAAGAATGTTGGATTCAGTAAGCCCCTTGGTAACTTAAGGAACTGTCATTCAACTGACACTTTGGAGCATCTGCTATGTGCCAGGTACTGTTCCAGGTTCCTGAGAGAGAGCCCTCTTTTTGTGCATTCTATGACTTTTTTTTTTAAGATGATTTACTATTTTTTTATAGAGAGGGAGCATGAGAAAGAGAAAGAAAGAATCGATTTTATTTAGTTTTTCATTGGCTTTTGTTGCTCCGAAGCTTTGTTGTGTATGTGGTGCTGGGGTTCAAATCCATATCCTTAGGTATGCCAGGCAAGTGCCGTAACCACTGAGCCACACTCCAGCCCCGCATCCTCCAACTTAAACACTCCTTGGTGCTCTATTACTAAGCAGTAGGGCTGGAAGAAGCAAGGTCAAGAAGCAGAGTCTCTGTTCCTAACAACTATGCCATATCTCCTCTCCTGATTAATACAGTGCCTGAAAATTGCTCTGCTCTTCGAAGTCATCCTGAACCAAAACATAAACACCTGGGTTCGGGGGTCGCAGGAGTTAAAATTCCGTCCTCTCTGCTGGCCTCTGATCTCTGTAAAAGCAGAGACCATGCTTGGTTTGAGCTATTGAATTCCATAGGATTGACCCTCGCTCGTGGTAGGTTCTTGCTAAATAGTCATTGCCTGAATGAGTGACTGAATTCCCTTACCAGTGAGAGCACTTTGAAAGAATCACCTCGTCTTTCCACCTTCAATGTCTCAATCCCCTTCCGCTACTATAACAAAATACCTTAGACTTCATATGCAATAGAAGATTGTGCATTCTGGGCACGAGGCACCC
Source organism: Aplodontia rufa (assembly GCA_004027875.1). Taxonomy (NCBI): domain Eukaryota; kingdom Metazoa; phylum Chordata; class Mammalia; order Rodentia; family Aplodontiidae; genus Aplodontia; species Aplodontia rufa. The sequence goes on along the minus strand of PVKS010023810.1, from coordinate 9,807 downwards.
AGGATCAAGGCACCAGGAGATTCAGTGTCTGACAGGAGCAAGATCTCTGCTGCAAAGATAGTGCCCTCCTTCTGTGCCCTCACATGGCGGAGTGAGCAGAGGGGACTAAAACTTTCCCCTGGGCCTCTCTCATATGGGCACTAGTCACATTCCTGAGAGTTTGGCCATCATGACTTAGTCACCTCCTAAAGTCCCCACCTCTTGATACAGTTGCACTGGTGACTAAGTTTCAACATAGAATATGGGTGGGGAAACACCTATATTGAAGTCGCAGCACTTGGGTACCTCCCATGTGTTCATACCTCTGCTGTGAGGACTAAATGAGGTTGGGAATCTCAAACACGCATAATGCCTCCGCACACAGTAACACTTGGTAAATAAGTCTGACAGCCCCTGCCCTGTTGTGTCACTCTTGGAGAAAAGAAGGACAGTAAAACGCCATGTCTCTGAAAGGCCTCTTCCCATCCCCAAGACCCTGGCCAGGTCAAGGGAACAATGAGAGTGTGCTCAGGCAGGGATGTCCTGGTGAGTATTTCCCGCTCATGCCTCCTGGAAATTCGGGCAGGTTGGTGTCATCTGGTGAAAGCTGCCCTCTTGCCCGTGCCAGGTTCCTTGGAATGCTGGGCATGCAACAGAACACAGCAAGCCTCACGAGCAACTTCCTGTCCTGCAGTAACTGGGAGGGAACCCAGCACGGGACAGAGGTCAGGCACTGCTCTAGCCAGCCACCGTTGGACGTGCGTGCTGGAGGAGCTCTGTGGAGGACAGGCGCGCTGCCGGTCCAACCTGTCGCTGCCGGACCCTTCCCACAAGCACTTTCCAACGAATCCTATGTCTTGCACCCGCCTCTGGGTATTCTCTTGGGTCTCTCGGCACCCTATCCCACTGCCCGAACACAGCTGAGCTGTGACCCAGACTCCTGCGTCACACATCCAAGGCACTTAAGAAGTGCAGAGCTTGCCGTGGGAGACAGATGAGCACACACAGGGGACCTGTGCTAATTGGGGGTGGGAGGCGGAAAGCAGCAAAGGAGTCCAGACCCTCCTGTCCCTCCTAGGCATGCCCCTGTGACAGGCATTGTCAGCCAATGTGGGCTGAGTGTGGTCCCCACAAAATTCATCTGTTGAAGACCTAATACCCAGTACTGCAGAATATGAACATTTTTTGAGATTGGGCTTTTAAAAGGACAATTAAAATGAGGTCGGGCTGGGGCTGCGGTTCAGTGGTAGGGCTCGCCTAGCCTGCTCAAGGCCCCGGGTTTATTCCCCAGCACCCCAAAAAGATAAAATGAGGTCAAATGGGTGTTCCTGTAAGAGAAGATTTGGGCACAGAGGGAGACCCTATGAGGACACAGAAGATGGCACTTACCACCAAGAGGCCTTGGAAGACACAGCCCTCCAGCCCCTTGGCGTTGGACTTCAGCCCCCAGACCGGGGAGGGAGCACGTTTCTAGTATCTAAGCCTCGGAGCTGGCGCTCTGCCGCAGCAGCCCTGGCCAGCCAATCCAGCGCCCACGGCCGGCTCCCAGAATGAACCTCAACCAACGTAGCTCGGGGCTCTTGAGGTGGGAGCGCCCAGGCCATGAGCAGCACAGGGTGGGAGCTTAGACTTCAAGATATGGGGGCTGGAGCGGTGGCTCAGTGGTTTTAGCGCTTGCCTTGCATGTGCAGGGACGTGGGTTTAAACCCCAGCACCATATACACAACGAAGCGTCTGAAAAACTAAATAAAAAATAGACTTCAAGATGTGGCCACCAGGGCCCAGACACTAGCACTGCCTCCTGTGTGCAAGATCTGGGCGAGACATTCTACCTCGCCAAGAGCCTCGAGTGCTCAGACACAAAAGGGGCTGGTGGCTGCGCTCCACTCCTAGGGTTGCCATGAGTAGAATTACCACGGGGAAAATAGAATCATCCTTGGCGCAGAATAAGTGCTATGTTGGTGTTTATTATGCTATTGTTTTCTTGCTGGAAAGATGGATAAACGTGATGGGGAAAAAAAAACAGAGGCCTTAACTTAGAGACTAATGTGGAGCTGGGCTCTGTCCAGCCTCCTGGGGATGTGCCTCTCACAGCCTCAATCCAGGTTCAGTGACTTCCCACTCCCTCCGCCTCAACAACCAGGGCAGGTCCTCCAGGTCCTGAGCACATACAAAGAGTTCCATCTCCACAAAGACCACCCACCATGCTTCAAGCCACAGGACCATACAAAGAGGACTTGGGAGAACCCTGTATCCTTACTTCCTGCTCCCCCACACCACACAGTGAGGACAGCTCAGCAGCGGGCAGCATGGGGAAAGGGAAAAAAATTGCTTCTAGTCCAGTCCACCCATCTTCTGCCAGAAGAAACTAACTAAAGCTCAGAGAGGGAAAACGCAGGATTAACATCACACAGCCAAAATATTTATGACCTCCATACACCAGGGAGGGAGAGATGGTAAAGAGCAGTTTCCTACCACCTGCTACAGTCCCAGACATCAGTCCACTCAGGACGCTAAACAAACATCAGAACTGGGTTGCCAGGCCACGAGCTCCAGCCCGGGTCCTCTACATTCCCCTGGATGGCCTGGAGGCAAGGCTGTCCACACAAAACTGCATTCCAGGAGGAAGCCAGCCCACCTGCTTCGCCCACCCCAGCTGGGCATCTCTCACCTTTCCCTCCCTCTCGCCATCGTTGGGCGTTTGGGGGCTTCCTGCAGGAACGCTGCACAAACAGCTCCATCCAGAGGGGCACAGCACAGACCAGGCCAATGACAGGCCTAGTGCCACACTGAGCATTTCACATGCCCTTCACCACACCCTGCAAAGTAGATCTCACTCACAACCTGCTTTGCAGATGAGAAACTGAGGCACCAGGATATGTCTAAGTGCTCACCTGAGGCCATCAGCTTCCTTCCAAGCTGCAGGATTAGAATCCTGCTCAAGGTCAACCCTGTGCCCTTGACCTCGCCATTATGCCCACCCCAGGTAAGTAGAGGTAACTAAGCTGTGAGCGTGTCACGGTCACTCCCAGGCCTCGTGGCAGGTTCTGTCCCATCCCTACCCAAGCCCAATGTGCACTCTCTGTCCCTCCCACTGACCATCACACCAGATACAGCCTCCCCTCTGTACCTTCTTCTTGGTCTCACTTGCCCAAAAAGAATCCTTGCTTCCTTTCAACCCAAGCCCATCTGTCTGCAAAGCACCCAAAAATCCAAATGGGGTGGTGGCAGATGGGGGCATGCAAGGTAGAAAATGAGACCTTCCTCCTTTCTGCCCCGCTGCGTGACCTGGAATACGTGCTTACCGCTCTGAGTCTCAGTTCCCCCTCTGTAAGCACTGAACACAGTAACTGTGCATCATAGATGCTCAGGAGAGTCTGGCTCAGCCCTGAGCCAGGGCATTGACTAATAGCACCTCCCGTTGGTATCAATCTGATCCACTCTAAAAGGGTTCACAGTAAGTCCCACCTACACGGGGACTCCAGGCTGTTCATGTACCCCCTGTCTCTGGGCGCTCTAACTGCAGTTAAGGGATCAGCCCGCCTGGGCTTCTCAAAGCCAGGCCGCTCGAAGGTCCTTCCACCAGCTCTTCCACCCAGCCCTGAGGTGCCTGCCCACACTTCACCCTCGAACACACGGTAAGGCCTCCCCAACAGGGGACCAGCCAGGCCAGAGCAGCTCAGAGCCCCCTGCCCCCATTTCTGCCTGCCGCGCCTGCTGACCCCTGGTCAGAAAGTGACCGCATCCCAGTCCAGTGGCCTTGGAACCTTTTCAAGAATGGCTGCCCACAGAGATGGCAACGCCTGGAAAGTTTCAAGGCCCAGGTCTTAGACTCTCACCTCCACCCCACGGCCACATTAGCCACCTGGTCAAAAGGAAGCGTGACCTCCGACTAGACGCAAAGTGAGTTCTTGCCCGTCTGTCTTCCATGTGCCTGTCCCTTCTCTCCGGGCCAGCTAGGCCCTGCCATCCAGCCTGGCAGCCAGGTTGCAGCTGCAGCACATTAATGGCCCCCTCCATAGAGTCCTAGGCCAAGGCTGCTCCGGAGAGAGGCGAGGGTGGGTGGGACAAGCCAGAAAGGAAGCGGGTGCCTGGGGGACTCAGGATGAGCATCAGGATGCTCATCTTACCCTGCTATTCATTCAGGAAGAAGAAGGAATAGCGAGAATGTGGCACCATCAGTCACAACCAAAACTTCATCTCCAGGTTGGAAACCGACCTTCAAAAGATAGGAGTGGCTTGGCCAAGGGTTTGGATCAAATTCCTGCTAGAGCCCAGCTAGCTCCTAAAGCAAGCTCCTCCCCACTGCAGACCCACCTGCCCATCAACCCTTACACACACACCAAGTCACCCAGGTACCAATGTGGCTCTAACCTGGGCGGGCACAGGATTTGCCGCGGAGAGCTTATGGGTCCTTGCGGCATCCTCTATGAAGCCAGGAAAACGCATGCTTCTACCCAGGCAGTCTGGGGACTGCCCTGTCCTTGGAGAAGCATGAAGATGGCCCTATTGATGTTTGGCAGGGAGAGCTGACCTCCCTCCCAGTCAGACGGCATAAAGTATCCCCACTCAGCATCTCTGAAGCCACATTATGGAGTAACATGGGTCTGAATGGACAGGTGGATGAGGGATGGGTGGGCAAAAGAATCCAACCTTTCCCAGAATATCCTCTGTGGGCTGGAGCAGGGGCTCGGCGGTTACGGGGCCTGCCTGGCAGGCACGAGGAAGCAGGTTCGAACCCTAGCACCACATACATAACAAAGTGTCGAACCAATGAAAGCCACATGAAAAACTAAATAAAAATTGATTCTCTCTCTCTCCCTCTCTCTCACTACATTTAAAACACACACACACACACACACACACACACATACACACACACACACACAAGCTCCTGAGCCAGGCCTTGTCTGGGAACAGAAATAGACTAAAGGAGGGGAGGGGACTAAACAAGTAAGCAGAATAAAACCTTGGGCTCCAGCCCTGGGCACTGGGGAAGGGATGAGGAGGGCAGGGTGGTGCCCTCTAGGGCGGGCCTCTTAGGAGCCCAGGCAGGCGTCAGTGCTCACCAAGGGAAAGAAGAGAGACAGTGAGGGCCCAGAAGATCCCCTGGGAGCAGACAACGAGTTGGAAACACTGGGTGTGGAGCCAGACTCTGTCAGCCTGGAAAGTCACCAAACCCCCCTTGCCTCTGTTTCCTCCTTGAGAAATGGGGAAGCTGCCCTTGCCTTGGGTTCACACAGGACACCTGGAACCATGCCTCATCCCTGGCAAGGACTCTCCGTGGGCCTGGAATCCCCAGGGGCACCATGGGGATTCCATGCACTCATGTCCCTGTCCTCGAGGATCCCCAGGGCCCTCCGGAGGCTGCTCAGCGGTGACACCCTGGGCTCCCATCTCAGTAGTGTCCCCCTCCACATAGCCATGGTGTCTAGAGTATAGAGAAAGTGTCCCCTGCAGATGGGCACCAGGGAAGGAGGGGCTGCTATCTTCTCAGCCCCGATGAAGCCTCTTTCCCACCCAGCACCTGGGCGGCACAGAACCTGGAATAAATAAACTGCGACAAAACGGTCCATAATTAGAAAGGCAATAAAGGCTGGGGGAGGAGGCCGGCAGTGAACTCTATTAATAGTGCTAATAAATGTTCCGGGATAATACTGCTGTGTGCTGAACCTGCCCGTGGGAGGTGTTGCTTACACTCATTTGCATATTAATTTGGAAGGAAAATGCCGACACTTTCCACTGGGATAAATCAATTCCAGCGGAAGTTCTCAGATGGGAAACTGCTAATTCTTCTTCCCTTTTCCTCCCAGCAGGAAGATACCCATTTGCTGCCAGGAAAATATTTTTTAAGAGCCACCATGGTGTGAAAAAAACTAGGCCAGAAAGCTACAGGCAACAGCTGTGCATTGATGGGCAGAGAGAGGCCCAGCTTTGTGGGGATGCAGGTGCCAGTGTGAGCAGATAGATCCTGGCTGCTCTGGTACAGCACCGCTGGAGTTGGTGGGTTCACCCTGAATCCCAGTGTTTGATTGACACTGGCTGGTAATGGAGCATGGGGTTGAGAAAGAGCTGGAACCCAGGACCAGACTCAGAGGGCAGTGCTGGGATTGATTAGTGGTGTCTGCCACGGGAGACAGCATGGCTGGAGAGTTGCTTGCTGTGTTGCCTTATGGAGAATCACAGCTTCTAATCTGGGATAGGGTGTCATGGACCATTGAGGTATGCAGGGGTGGAGAATCAGAGCCCATCATCAGAGCAGCCAGACAGATAAGAGACAGTCCAAGAAGGCAATAAAAGAAGGCATAATTGAATACTACTTTTTTTAACATGCACGTGGTTTGGACACTCTCAGATCTGGAGAACACAGAGATAACTAAAACAAGAAGTGAAATCTAATGAAGGAGACAGGCATGTAAGTGGGGCTGTGATATAATGAGCTGTCGCTCCTCTGCTTCTCCTAACTCCTGGGCTGCCCCTTTCTGCATCCTCACCAGGTCCCGATTCTCCACGTCTCTCGGAGTATAAATACGTTCCCCAGAGGCTCCCTCCTTGGGCCATCAGCTCCATTCTGCATTGTAGGTCCCCACAGGGAATCTCTCACTACCCAGGTTTGAGCTTCCTCCTCTGCACCAACGGCTCCCAAATGCTGGTCTCCAGCCAGTTTTTCTCCCCAACCCCATTCTCAGTTGCACCCTGGCCATCTCCACTCTGACAATCCCTTATGTACATGGGGGACTCAGAGGGATTCACCAGCCTCACCAAGGTCACGTAGCTAGCAGGTGCCAGAGGAGAGGCTAGACTCAATGTCTGTGTGACACAGACCATGCACCCTCGCCCCCGGCAGGCCATTCTGCTGACCACTGGCATTGCCCACAAGGACCCCCGCTCATAGGCAAGATGCCTGCAAAGAAACTGGACCCTTGCTTCTCCCTTCCATCTGCTTCTGATGGGGCGGGGGCTGTTATGGTGACCAATAGGTCCGGATGACCTGGCGAGGGCTTTGAATGGCAGACACTTAGGGCTGAACAGCTCTTTCCTGTGATGAGACATCACTGACTCTCTTACATCTTGAGGTCAGCCAAGTCGCTGGACTTTTCCAATGAACCGGGTACTAAAGGGAGAGTAGGAAGCTCAGCTCCTTGCGAGGGGAGTTGGAGGCTGAGAGAGAGCGCCACCTTTCCCAGGCACACATGGCCATTAGCAGAGCAGGCACCAAGCCCAGAGCTTGCAGGCCTCCAGCCCCAGCTGCTTCCTTTCAATACCAAGACTCTCCTGCTGGCACAGGTGGGAAGAAACTCGCCAGGCCCATGATACCGGCACCTTCCTCCCACGTCCCTACCTGAGGGTGCACTTGCGATTCAGGGAGTGGAGTGACATAGGGGTCAAGGGCAGGGACTCCAAGTCCAGAAGGCCCATATCCCAACCTCAGCTCCATTCACCCTCTGTGCCTCAATAGCTTCATCCCTAACAGTCCCCACCCACAGAGCCTTCAGGAGGACGGCACAAGTCCAGTGATAAAAATACACCCTTAGAATGATGCCCACCTGGCACAGGGAAGGGGTGGCCCTCACTCCATTCCTCTCTGGTACCTTTGTCCCCACTAGCAGGGAAACCACCAGGGCAGGGACTGTTATGTCCACCACTGAGTCCTCAGCATCCAGAATAGCTTCTGGGGCTGACCCTGGAGGTCACTCCTGAAATCTTTGATCAATCTGAGCTCTCCCAGGCACAAGACCTAACTCAAAAGGCACAGAGCAAGGAAGAGGTGTGAACACTGTAAATGTAGAGAGCAGAGACGTCCCGCTTCAGAAGGGACAAAATGGGCCCAACCCTCGCAGTGCCGTTGCCTGGGGGCAGGGGACACTGAGTGGGCCTCCACCCTGGAGTCAGCCTCCATGCCTGGGAAATAGGAGGCAGGAAAGAGACTGCAGGTGTACCCACAAGTGTCTGCAGACACTCCGTGGACGTCAGGCCTTCTCCTGAACCTGAGAGTCTGCCCAGACCTCTTCTGCCCAGGCAGCAGCCACATCGTTTATCAGCGAGAGCACGTCTCCACGCCCTGATGGGAGGAATGTGCTGTTTCAGTGACACTCATAGCTGGAGGAGGGAGGGGGTGAAGCTCCTGTTTTTGTTTTTACGATGCAAAATTTGTCAACTTGGTGCCATTGACAGGCTGTCTCTGTGTCACCACACTGGTTCCTTTAATTGCTTTCCCTGCGTGCAAGCATCTGTGTGTGTGCTTGTGTGTGTGTGCGCGCGCGCGCGTGCGTGCATGCTCCCCAGGAAAAGTTTGCTGGCTTTGGAAACAAAAAGGCCTGATCCAAAAGCTGGGCCCATCCCCTGGAACATCTGACCGTGACCCCAACCTCTGGGAGACACTGTGGAGTGGGGAAGAAGACCCCCTCTGACAGTCAGTAAATGAGGATTCTGGTCCAGTGTCCTCCCCCTTCATGACAGGAAGAGCAGCAACGTCAATAGCAAAATGCCAGATGCTGAAACAGGGATTTTCCTTGTTCAGTGTCGGTTCCAGTCCCCGAGACATTCCCACTGGAGGTGAGTGTGGGCCCCTCTCCAGACGTAGGAAGGAGGTGAAAGAACACCTGTTTGGCAGGTGACCATCTTCGGTCGACCACTCACCTCCCACCTAATAAATTCTGGAGCAGCCTCAGAAGGGTTTGGGTATCGAAGGACTTTTATTTGGGGAGCCGCCCCTTGCCTGTGATAGTGGGGCAGGGGTGAAGGTGCCTCCTTCTCACCTCGAGCCCAGCAAGATGCGCTTTGAGAAGGTAACGGGAAACTTTCCCTGGATCAGGGTGGTTTGCATACTGTGGCTGGGGCCAGAAGAGGCTGTGGCCCCTGGCCTGAGGCAGGTTACAGGAGGAGGGAGGTGCAACGTGTCAGGACCCAGCCACACATGTGCCCAGTGGGTTGCAGCAAGGTGACCTTGAAGGCAGGACAGACTGACCCCAGGTGGCCAGGTGCGCATTCGGTCGTCTGGCAAGCTGGTGCTGAAGAGATAGACGGAAGGAACCTGAGCCCCTAGACGAGTCAACCTTCACCTCTCCACCTCGGATTTCTCAGCCTGGAAGGTGCCATGCTGTCCCCACTACAGGAGCCATCGGAGCTGTCTGCTTCTTGAGCCCATGTGAAGAACTTGCCCTAGTGTATGCAGCGGCCGAGTGGAAACGCTGAAGAGAGAACTGGGTGGCAGGGCTGGGGGCCAAGTCCAGGGCTCACCGCGGGCCCTCAGGCTGAGTCGTCCAGGGGTTCATGTGCAAAGTGCAGCAAAAGGACAAGTCACGGACATGTCACCCCAGGTAACAGCTGAGGCACGGGCACTGTGAGGAAGCGAGGAAACAAGACATTAAGGGGTTTTAGAGGATGACAGCAGAGGCTGCGGGCACACAGCAGGGTGGAGTCCATACTCGCAATGAAGCGTGTTCCAAGGAACCGTCACGGAGCAGAGGAGACGGGGGACCCACACCAGCAGCACGGCACCGTGGGTGGGGTCCTGCAGCAGAGAGGGGGGCAGTGGGAAACCGATGAGCCCCAAATGAAGACTGCACTTGGAGTAATAGTAATGCACCCAAGTCAGCGCCCCACTCACGAATGAACCACAGCAGCCCAAGACAGTAACCCTGGGGGACTGGGTGCCCGCCTTTGACCCCACCACCCTCCTGGCACCAGGGTCAGAGGCTGGCTAGAGTCCCGGAGCCCCCCTCCCCCACCTTCTCTTTATGTCATGTCAGTTTCTGTCACTCCACCTCACAATGCACGCTTGGAAAAACCTAGAAGTAAGCAGCTACCGCCTCTCCCTGCCCCTGA
>PVKS010023809.1:0-22413 GCA_004027875.1 Aplodontia rufa | reverse complement strand
TTGCTGGCCAGGGCCGGCCGGAGGAGGGGAAGGGTATCTCTCTGTCCCATGGGGGCCCCAGAGGATGGAGAGGACCAGCCAGCCTCTAGCCAGCAAAGACAAATGCATGTTCAACAAAGCGGAAGTCACCTCCAGCTCCCCCGGTCCAGATGCCAGCTTTCTCCTTCTGGGGCTCTCAGAAGACCCTGGCTTCTTTGTAAATCAGGAGATGCAGACAGGTTACACTAAGCTTTTTTTGCTTCTAAGGAAGCAGGTAAGGTGAGCAGAAGGGAAGGGTGGGTGGATTATTAATTAAATTCTAGGCTGATGGAGCTAACTCTGGACATGGTCTGGTCACTTCCCTGTCCTGTGGCTCTGGGCTGGTATCTGACTTCTCAGAGCCTCCATTTTGTCACCCATTGAACCCCTCTACCTCTGAAATCAAACGCAAAATCACATGTGTATCTTTTCCCCATTTCCAAGAATCAGGTCAGTTGCCAAACCACATGGACTGTCCTTGGGAGATTCCTTTCCTCTGTCTCCTCATCTCCCTGGATAAGGGGTCCGCCGCTGGCTTAGACCCTCATGTGCACCCGTGTAATAGCCTCATCCCATTTTTCCTGCCCATCAGTTAGACCAGTTTCCGTAAAAGCGCCTCTCCAGCTGTCTGCAGAAGCTCCTCCCTGTCTCCCACGTATCACCCCGATGTCCCCCAGTCTTCCTTTCTCATTGAATCTCCACACATGTGTGGTGTTTGCCTGTCTTATTCATGCTGTTTCTTCTGTGTGGATTTCCCTCAACCTCTACGTGTTTCCTTGATGACACTTCTGAAAGTAGTCAGCCAGATCCAGGAAATTTCTCTTTCCTGTGACCCCATGCTTTGGTTGTGGCCCTTTGATATGTGACCCTGTCTATTAGTAATTTCTCTCCATGCCCCTTTCTGTCGCCAGTGGTTCGCTTATGGAGGATGGGGGCATGGTCTCACTCAGTGGACTAATGTCTCATTGCCTGTTGCACAGTGCTGGGCGCAGACCCTCTCCAAAGGCCTGTCCCTCTGAGCCCCATCCCTTGCAGCAGTAGCCCCTCCCTGCATTTAGAGGTGTGCATTTAGGGATCAAGTTTGCACCTAAAGTTGTTGCATGTACCTAGGGAAACTGTCCAGAACGTCTGTTTAACTCGGCTTATACAAATCAACCAGGTGGAGCTTCTCCATAAGCTTGTGTCTTTTAACTCTTCCAACTAACCAGCTTGCTTTTACCAGGATGGACATTGCTTAATCTTCAGGGCAGATTGGTTATCTGGGACCCCATATTGAGGGAAGTTGGTGGGAATTAGAATAATGATAGATCATAAAAGCATATGTCATTTCTACTAAACTGAGAAAGGGGATGCTTTCTGAAACGATATGGGATGGCACTTTTCTTATACTTCTCTATAGCCTTTCCTGGTTACCCTTAGATCAATAATGCTTCTTGAGCTCCTGGGTGATAAGTGTCTTCCATGAAGCCACAACACTGGTGCCCTTGCCTTACGCTGTGAAGAAGATGAATTCTGTTTTCCATTCTCTAAAACCTTTCCTGTATTACCGCCTAGTTTACCTTGTTGGTTGAGAAGACTTTGAAACTATTTTTGCTCGAAACATCAATGTATTTACATTAGCAGATTTTATATATAGACTTCCAGTATATCCTTTTGACCTTCTTTGAATGCTTCCAAGAATTGCTTTTGCCGAGTCCAGCCATTCTTCTGGGAGGGCGCAGAGGAACCTGGCAGACACCAGGGTGGCCTTCAGCAGGACCTGCCTCCTGAGTTTAATTATTGCCCTCATGGCATATGTTATCACAGATTTTACTGGTTGGTCCCCTCTAGAGGCATTATTTTAAATACCGATGGTTTTCCTCTGGTCATGTTCTAATTGAGAATAACTACAGCAGCCAAACAGCAGTGACATATTTCTATTCAAAGAGAATAGAAGCTACTAGGGAGGCTGAGTCAGGAGGATCACAAGTTCAAGGACAGCCTGGGCAACTTAGCAATGCCCTGTTGCAAAATAAAAATGAGTGCGGCTCAGTGGTAGAGTGCTTGAAAGCACACAAGGACACAAGGCCCTGGGTTCATTCTCCAGGCCAGCGGGGTGATGGGATGGGAAGAGCTGCCACTCATCCAATCTATGAGTACGCCAGTTGGATCCCTTCCAAATAAAAATCCAGAAAGCAATGTCTAGGGCTGAACTGTGTGTTAGGTCCAGTTAGGAGACAGCAACCGTACCAGGTGTTTGAACAGAGAGACTGTAAGATGAAGGACCAGTAACCGAAGGAAAGCTATTAACCAGGTAACAGGAAAGGAGAAAGAAGAGAACCCAAGGTGTCATGGAGGGAGCAGGTACAGGAAGCAGGCACCACATCAGGCCTAGGCAACAAGTGGAAGAGGCTGGAATGGGGGCCCATGGCTGCCATCCTCCCGCCTAGAGGATGGGGCCTGGGATCCCTACCTCTAAGGAGGAGGTGCACAGTGGTGCCAGTGTCTCTGAGGGAACACGTTTCTGCAAGCATTGGGAAAACTGCGGACTGCAAGCCATGTCTGACTACAGAAAAGAGCGACCAGAGCTGAGGTGCAGACCCAGAGGTGCAGCCGGGGTAACAGGAGCAGGAAACAGGCTAGAGCCTGTCCCTTCTCCATCACCTTTGCAGTCTCTGTGGCACCCCCTGTTGGTGGAGCAACACAGAAGCTGATGGTAAAGCCAAGTGTGGCTGAACAGCCCCTCTCTGAGCTCATGGATCCCTGTGGAAGGGTGAGTTGAGGCTGAGGGACAGTAACCTTCTAATGGCCCCGTTTGCTCAGCGTCTGTTCAAAAGGCATTCATAGTCTAATTAGAGTGACCTTCATGAGCATCATTGGAGTTTTGAGCAAAATATGCAAGTAGTTTGCAGAAACTGTTTCCATAAATAGAGATGACCAGAAGGAAAGCCAGTTGTGCATCAGCAGTGAATTGCCTGAATATAGGTTCCACGTCGGCCCCTTAGTTTTAAGGGAGGGGTAGAAGGTTCCATAAGACTGGGGACACTTACTTATGGTATCTCACCCTTCTTTTTATACAGTGAAAAGTAGGCACTGAGATGCTTCCAGGAAAATGAGCATAAATATAGCTACATGGGCATTTGCAGAATCAGCGTCTGTGTAAAATCCACTGAGAAGTGTTTGGGGTAAAATCTTGTCTTGTTCTTTCACATTCATTGTCATTTAAAATTTTTTATTTTGGCCACTTGTCTGGAGACCCTAAATTCAGCTGAGGTTGAAAGGAAAATAGTCCAGGGGAGAAGAGAACAGCACCAATATCCTCTGCCAGACCATCACATACCTAGGAATTCCTGGGATTGGCTGTCCAGGGTTTACAGGGGTGGATGCCCCAGGCCACTCAGCTGGGGCCAGGGCGGGTGAGAGTCATTAGCACCCACTAAAGACCAATTTCCTCCTCTCCTTTTTGTGACAGGTTTTCTGTGTGAGTCTAAGCACTTCTCCTTAAGTGAAAATATTTGTCTTTCAGGGATTTCCCCCTCTGCTCAGTGGCAGAGGCCATGTTTGTTTGTCTTAACTCTGAAACTGTTATTGACATAGATGAAGTGTTACTTTTATTAGCTGATCATTACACAGCTTGTATTTGCTGGGTTCCTTTGCATATAATTATGATGTGAAATCTCCTTGTAAGAGTATCTGTCAATAGTATAATTGACTTTACCATGTTGATTCTTTACTCAATAACCTCAGAGATCGGCCCATCCTTAGACACTGGAAACCTGCTTATTTTAAAATTTGTCTGGGCTTAGAGTGCTCAAGATACATTGGCCATAAAATAGCTGCTCACACATCTTAAGAGTTTTAATGCTGATATCTTATGCTACTGTCCCAGTGAAATTCCCTGCAGAGATTCTGTTGAATTGTACAAACCAAGAAGACTCTGGCTTTTTTTGGGAAAGAGGAGCCCAGATTTCTTCAGGTGTGGTGGCTGCCTCCCAGTAGGGGCCATAGCAACTCATCTGGACTGGGCCGTTTCGCTGGGTCCTTATTCTGTAGATATATGATCTTAGGAGAGCCAAAGATTTGTAGACTGTCCTATAAATCTAGGCTGCAGCATTTTATAAAACAGTAAGAAAGGTCCATTTAATTACCAAATAAGGCTGCTTAATTTTATTTGGATCTTAGAGGACCACAGATGAAAACGGAACTTCCCATGGAGTGGTGAAGCAGATCAGTCATTCATGGTCCCATTGCAATACAAAGCAGTATTGTTATGTTTTGTTTGTTTTTTAGTACCAGGGAGAGAACCCAGGGTGCTTAAATACTGAGCCACGTCCTCAGCCCTTTTTTATTGTTTTATTTTGAGTGGGGACTCATTAAGTAGCTTAGGGCCTCACTAAGTTGCTGAGGCTGGCTTTGAACTTGTGATCCTCCTGCCTTAGCCTCCCCAATAGCTGGGATTACAGGCATGCACCACCACATCTGGCATAAAACATAATTCTCAAGGTCATGTCAAAATGGAATCACCAAGAAAACCTACCTCTCTGCTTAAGATCTGCTGCTGGTCAGCTGTCTTGTTTGTCTTACCCCTTGAGAAGATGTTTATAACAGGAGTGTAGGAAAGTGGCAACTGTCAGTATTAAGATAAGACTGTAGTCTGATTGTGGTACATAAGGGAAAATTTGACACTAATCTTTTACTATATTATATTGTCTTTTGTTTTTCAAGAGAAAACACCTGCTTGCCTTTGTCTTCTGAAATCGTGGCATTTGAAGGCAATTACAGGACGGAGTATTATGCTTTGTGTTAGAAGGAAAGGAGAAAATACTGAAGGGCCAGGTTTAAGGGAAAAGGAAAACAATACCAGTTAGAGCAGGGACTGAATTCCTTCTGGGCCCTTGTCCCAGCAAAAGTCTTTTTTTTTTTTTGGAGGGGTTTTGTTTTGTTTTGTTTTTGGTCCAGAAATCTTAACAGGGAGCAGTAGACTAAATAAAATTTGATTGTTGTTCTAGATTTGTTCCTCATGCTACAAACTGGTGGTGGCATTGATCAAAGCCTTTGAAGTCCCAGTGTTTCTTATTCTATCTGAAAATCCTCTGCACTTGGCCTTCTGAACTTTGCCACCTGTAAGACACCGTGTGGAAGAGAGTTGTAGGATCATCCCTGCTTGTCTCCTGTGATCTCATGCACACTGGGGATATGATATGAGAGATGTGATATCTATCTCAATGGTTCAGGGAAACACTTTCTCAATTGTGGGGGGAAAACCATGGCCCCCCTGGCAGTTACCACTAAGGTAAAGTTCTTGAACCGGGATGCTTCCAGGAAGGGCTGACCACCTGGCACCTGGACCTGTCACCTCTGCTGCTGTGCATCCACCAGAATGCAGAGTTCTAGGGCTGGAAGGAATCTTGAACCTTATCTTTGACAGCTGAGACAGGTGAAATTAGACCGGATGTTATGGAGAATGTAGGGCATAACTATAAACTCACAAATTAAATTGACCTAAATGATGTCCCTCTCACAGGGACTTTGACACCTGGTAAGAAGTCATTTTAAATGCAGTTTTCATCAAATGATTCTCTGCCTGTTTTTCCTTAGTATTCCCATCATTCTTTGTTGGTTTATCTTCTCCCTTCAGGAGACTGCTCTCTTTTTTAAACACTTTCATATGATATTTGGTTTGTCCACAAGAACACAGGAAGCAAAAGAGTTACTAAGCATATGATCATAAGATACTTAGGAAGCCACCACTGTATTTTTAAAAAGGAAACCATGACTTTCTCTTTCCTGAAAGGTAAACTCAACCCGAAATCATGTTATTTACTTGTTCCCATGCTTTCAAAAGTATTTTTGATTGTTTTTGGTTTCCATAAACAAAATATTGTTCAGTTTTCCTTGGTTTTGAGTTTTTTAGAATAATCAAAATTATTTACACTCATTAAAATTACACATACAAAACCACACTCATTATTAACTTTGTTACGTGTAGCTCTAATTGATTCTTTTGCACTGCTGTATAATATTGTCTTATGTGACTATACCACACTTAACCCAAAAAAGGTGTTCGGATGACAGCTCTTTGCTGTCACCAGTGGTGCTGTTATGGAAATTCTTGTAGATGTCTCCAGATTGAGTTAAGATGTCCCAAAGTGAAACTGTTGGTTTGCAAGGTGTCTGCGTGTTCAAGGTAATGGCAGATTGTTTTCTGAAGTGCTTGTATCTATTTATACTCCCACCAGCAGTGTGATAGCTCCTAGTCCTGTACCTCCTCACGCTAGTGGAGAATTGTCATGCTTCATAATTTAGTGTTGGGTAGTAGTTTCATTATGCTTTAATTTACGTTGCCCTTTTACTAAAGCTGTTGCCCTGTTTTACATGTACTTAATTGGATGTTTAAATGTCTTATGGATTGCCATCAAAACATTTTATTCATTTTTTATTGGATTTTTTTTTCCTCCTTTTTGTCTTTGTAGGAGACCTTTATATATTCTGGATATCACTCCTTTATTGACTACATGTGTTGTAAATTTTCTGTTCATCAATCATCTTTTCAATATAATAATATCTTTTGTTGAGCAGAAGCCTTTAATTTGATACTTATTAATCATACTTATCAACCATTTTCATTATAAAATCCAGGTTCTCTCTTTAAAAAAAAAAATCTTTCCTTACTCTTGGTCATATTTTCTCCCATCAAAATTAAACCTGAAATTATTATGTCTTACATGGTAGGATGTAGGCTTCTTGTTATATGACTGTAGTGCATGACTGTTCTTAGCGATTATTAAATCTGGGACCATCTGGCGTCGTGATGTCAGTGATATATTTGAGTATTTTCCAGCGGGGGGGTCAGGTACCCCAGCATCATTACTAAGTAGCACCTCCTTTCCCGCTGATGGCATGAGCCAGCTGTGATGCGAATCAGGGTTCTCCATGTTTGTGGTTTTGTTGAGGGCTCTTGGTCCTGCTTCATCATCTTCCTGCTGTCCCGGCAGCTCTCTCTGATGAGCCTTAGGTTTGGTGGCATAGTTTCCCCCCAGCCCTTTTTCTTTAAGTGTTGTCATTCTTGGCTCTTTGCACTTGCATCTAAAATCTTAGAATCAGGGCTGGAGCGGTGGCTCGGCAGTTACGGTGCTTGCCTGGCATGCGCGAGGACGCGAGTTCAAACCCCAGCACCACGTACACAACAAAGTGTCTGAGGAATGAAAAAGTCACATGAGAAACTAAATAAAGATTGCTTCTCTCTTTCTCTCTCCTCTCTCTCTCTGTCCCCTCTTTCTTTAAAAAAATAAAAAAATAAAATAAAATCTTAGAATCCGTTTGATCAATAGGAGAAAAGTGAGGGAGAGGCAAAAAGAAAGAAAAGAGGCTTCTTATGGTTTTGCTAGAATCGTATTGAACCTGTAGTTAAGATTGGTGGAGGCTGGAGCTCCCATAGTAAATCTTTCAGTCCCTGAACGTGTGTACTACAAGTCCTCAGTGGCTCTCATTAAAGCTTTATAACGTTTCCCCTAAATTTCTTATACATCTTCAGTTAGATTTATTCAGCGTGGTCCAGGCTCTTTATTTTTTTCAAGCTGTTGTAAATATGATGTGTTTTCCGTTCGCTGGAGATATGTGGAAACTAATCGGATTTCTCATTACTGATTTTTTTTTCCCAGCAACCTTGCTAACTGAACAATTTTAATAGCCTATGTACAAAATCGTATATTCAATAAATAATGATGGGATTTTTTAAACTTTTACTTCCCACCTTTTTTCTCTCCTGTTGCACAGTCGAGGACCTCTGAAGAGAAGTACTGATAATCAACATTTTTCTGTTGTTCCTTATTTTAGATTGACTCATAATTGATAGAGTGCTTTTAGTAGTGTTTTAGAAAATACATTTTATCAAAAGGTCAGAAATACCAGGCATGCAGTTAAACAAACATGTGGTCAGAGGTGGGTGAGCAGAGCGGATTTTACTCCCATGAGAAGGTGAGCTTTCTGATGCACACACCTATGCAATGGAAATCCACAGGTATTTATCCCTAGTCTGATGTATCCCTGACCTTCACTCCAATTGGAGGAGCTCAGGGGTGCAGACTATTCAATTGGCTAAGATTGGATAGGCAGGGTATGGATAGTCAAAGAAGGTAGGCAGGGTACTGGAAGTGGGTGGTGCTTTACAGGTGTAAGGAGACCTGTTAGGGAGTTTTAAACATGGCTTCCTCCTAGCCTCATGGTTCCCTGACTTAAGATGGCTTCTTTTTATATGGGAACCCTAAGGCTGCATTCTGAAAATGGGCCATCAGACTTCTATTTCTCACATGAGTCAAGTCCTTGAATGCCTAGTTTGCTACAATATTCGGAACAATTGTTGAATTTCATCAAAAAATACTCATTTAAAATAACTATAAATTTGCTTTCTTTGTTTTAGGGATTGAACTCAGCATCATTTAACTATTGAACCACATCCTTTTTGTATTTTATTTATTTGGAGACAGGGTCTCCCTAAGTTGCTGAGGCTGGCTTTGAACTTGCTATCCTCCTGCCCATGCCTCCCAAGCTACTGGGATTATAGGCATGTACCACCATGCCTGGTTCTTTTTTTTTTTAACTGTGGTGAATTACATTATGATTTTACCAGTTCTTTTTTTTTTTTTACCAGTTCTGAGTAAAACTTGAATTTGTCAATATATTTGCTTTCAATGCATTATACAAATATATACTATTTTTTTAAGAGAGAAAGAATCAGCTTTTATTTAGTTTTTCATCTGGTTTTCATTGCTATGACAGTTAGTTGTGCATGTGGTGCTCGGGTTCCTCACTCATGCCAGGCAAGTGTGATACTGCTGAGCCACCACTCCAGCCCCATTATATTTTTGCATGTTACTAGAATTAGTGAGTTACATGGAATTTTTACAATGTTTATAGGATGAATTATGTTTTTTTCCTTTTGAATTAATTTTAGTCACTAGGAATTTCCATTTCATGTAGGTTTTTGGTTACATTGGCATGAAGTTATTTCTAATGTATCTTGTCATCTTTTTAAATATATAACTATGTCATGTTTCAGTCTCATATCATTTATACCCTCTTTTTTGCTTGAGTAATCTTGCCATAGGGTTCCCCCCGCAAAGAATCAATTTTTTCCTACTGTCATTAATTTGCATTTGTTCTTTTTTTGTGTGTGTGGATTTTTGCAATGTATAATTTCCCTTCTTTCTTTGCATTTATTCTGTTTTTCTGTATGTGGATTGGATACTTTCAGTTTTAAGTAGTTCTTCTTTTCTGTAAAAGTTAAGGTTGTAATTTCCTTCAAACTGCTGCTTAGTTGTCTCCCACAAATCTATTATCTTTTATTTTCATTACTCTTAGTTACTAAATATTTCCTCATTTCCACTTTTGATTTCTTTGGCCTACTGATATTTTTAGAAGTATGGTTTTCAGTTTACAAACCAAAGAGGAAGTAGCTGTTGCTTATTATTTTGTTGTTACGGCTTCAATATTGACCATTAACCTCAATTCATTGTGGGCAGAAAATTGGTATGTGTGATAATTTGTTGAGATGATCCATGTCTAGTCTAAATGGTCTACTGTGTGATCAAGGATAGATCAATTATTTTTGAAAACTCCATGTGTGCTGCCGAAGAATATGCCTTTCCCATTGTGAGCCCACCTTCTGTATATGTCTGTCAGGTCAGATCTCCATAGTAACCTTGGTATTGAGAGAGAACATAATCGGCTGAATACTGAGTTGTGTGATTTATTAAAATCTCCCAGTTCAGTGTGGATTTGGCTGTTTCTCCTTGTAGCACTTTCCATTTTAGCAGTCGGTATTTTGAAGCTCTTTTATTGGAAATATGCATGTTTTAAACTGTTCTACCTTCCTGGTGAATTGAACCTTAATGAATGTTTAATGACTCTCTTCATCTGTAATAATAACTTTTGCCTTTAAAATCGATCATTTCTTTTTAATAGTGCTACTCCAGTGTGATGCAACTTTTTTCCACCCGTTTGTCTTTTTGCTTTAGATTTGTCTATTTCAACCAGCGTATGGCTTTTTTTAATCCATGCTAATGATGTGTACCTTTTAGCTGAAGATTTTTAACCCGTTTTTATTGATACATCTGGATTCATTTTTATCATCTTGCTTTTGTTTTGCGTTTCCATTTATCCCACTTTTCCCAGATTTTGTTTCCTTTCTAGCATTTTAAATCAATTGAAGTTCAGCCACTTCTCATTCCACCCTTTTTCCCTTTAATGATCTGGAAGTCATACATCCTGACTGTCTTCTCTCAGTGTTGATCCTAGAACTTTTAACATGAATATTTTAAAATGTTCAAAGTTAATCGATATCTTTAACCTCCTGATCAGTACAGAGCCTCTGGAATGCTTTGAGCTCAGTTCTCTCCACCTCCCTAATGATAACATTACATGTGCCCAATACCTTGGCTCTATGTGACATTAGTCATCATTATTGTGTTGTACAATCAATACTTGCTTAAATTTTCTTTGCTAATCATTTCTTCTTATGTCTCAGGCCTTTTTAGATCATTTTCATTTTCATCCTCTGAGACACACACCTATAATCTCAGTGTCTCAGGAGGCTGATGCAGGAGAATCACAAGTTCAAAGCCAGTCTCAGCAACTTAGCAAGGCCCTAAGCAACTTAGCAAGACCCTGTCTCAAATCTAAAAAGAGCTGGGGACGTGGCACAGTGGTTAAGCACCTCTGGGTTCAATCCCTGGCACCAAAAAAGAGAAGAAGAAGAAGTGGTTCCTAAGCTATGTGTGGTGGCTGAGATAGGATCATCATTTGAGCGTATAAGTTCAAGATCAACCTGGGCAACACACATACTGAGTCCCTGTCTCCAAGAAAAGGGAGAGGGGGGTTCTT
Source organism: Aplodontia rufa (assembly GCA_004027875.1). Classification (NCBI taxonomy): domain Eukaryota; kingdom Metazoa; phylum Chordata; class Mammalia; order Rodentia; family Aplodontiidae; genus Aplodontia; species Aplodontia rufa. The sequence goes on along the minus strand of PVKS010023809.1, from coordinate 11,535 downwards.
ATACTGAGGGTCTATAGTTACAGCCTTGAATTTTTTGGCTGAAAACAAATGGCTTTTTACACTCATATTTAGAAGAGAGTGCTGTTCTAGGTTGGCAGGTATCCCCAATCTCATCTTGAACATTATTCCACTTTGATTGGCCTCATTTGTTCTAGATTAATTGCTACTTCTCCTTAGGTTGTGCATTTTGTTGCTACTACTTGTAGATCTATGCCTTCTTTAAAAAAATAATGCTCTAAAGTTTCACAGTGATGTGCATAGGTATGGATTTTCTTTTATTTATCCTACATAGAATTTTTCGGCTTTTAGAATCTGAAGATGGGTACCTTTCTTCAAAAGCAGAAAAATCCTGAGCCATTTTCTCTTTGAGTATTGCCTCTCCCCATCTTTTCTTTCCACTCTGGACCTCCCATCTAGATTTATTTGGGGTCTTCTTGAGCTGTTCTCTGTCATCCAACCTTTCATTCATAGCTCCCATTTCTTTGTTGCATTTTTCGTAATATCTTCAAATTCACACTCAGGTTTTTTTGTTTGTTTGGTTGGTTAGTTTTTTTAATCCAGCAGAATTGAGCTTTTTAATTTCAGGGGTTATATGTCTCATCTGTTAAAGTTCTATTTAGTGCTTTCCAAAATCTGTCTGCTTAGTGCTAGGGTGGGCATTTGCTCCAAGGAAACCCTGGCTTCCGTAGTTGCCTGCTGCTCCCGTTCAGGTTACGTTTTAAATTTTCCTCTGTGTAAGTGAGGCTCTTCTGTGTGTCACTGTGGTCTCTGAGCTTCACTTATTGTCTGTTGAACCCAGCCATGACCTTACGGTATGTTGCTGTACTTTATCTAGGATCCTTTGTACTGTAGTCAGAAGTGTAGTTTCTTTCTTTTTTCTTTCTTAAGAGAGAGAGGGACAGTGAGAGAGAGAGAGAGAAAATCAATTTTATTTAGTTTTTCACATGGCTTTTTTGTTGCTCTGAAACTTTGTTGTGTACATGGTGCTGGGGTTTGAACCTGCGTCCCTGCATATGCCAGGCAAGCGCAAAGCCACTGAGCCACCGCTCCAGCCCAGAAGTGTAGTTTCTAAGCGTCTCCTCTGCCTCCTGTCTGGAGGCAGAAGCCCCTGGTCATCTCTTACATGTGGCTTTCTGCTTGTGGTTGGTTTGGGACAGAAGCACTATACTGGCTCTGATCCCCTAACTTCTAGAATCCTGTTAATTCTGTTTTCCACATCTGACCAAAGATCAGAGTTTTCAGGTCAGTTGCCTTGAGAGGACAGTTATTCCAGATGATAACTTGTAGGCTCAAAGAGCCCCAGTGGACCAACTGACCCAAAGGGCGTCATCTGCACTTGCCACGTAGCTGTAATGGAACAAATAATTAACAAGTGGTGGGGGCAAAATGGCCATGACTAAGCATGAACTTATACCTTGTTAGTTGCAAACATTGCTCGTTCTTGGCTTGAACTAACGGGGATTCTCACTTACGTGGTTTTGATATTTCTTATCTAGTTGACAAGAGGATTAGTTCCAGGTTTTCAGGTTAATGGCCTGTGGGTTTGTCGAACCGTGTGCTTTAGACTCGTAGAGGCCTGTAAAATCAGGTGGCTTTCATTTATGCTAATTTATGATCACTGGAGTAGCATGACATGTAAATTTAGCTAACCCTGAAAAAAATTACGGGCATTTCAAATGCATCACATGTGCAATTTAATGACTGGTTTTGTTTTTTGTTGTTTTTTTTTTTTTGAGGAGGTGGTAACAAATTCACCTTCTAATATGTTCTGGATGGCTGGTTTCTTTTAAGCATTTGGTGTCCCATAATGACAACCCCTGCAGTGGGAAGCATTTGACACCAACTCCTTGCAGCTGCCTCACACCATCATGAATCATATCGCACTAAGTCATTAATAATTGAAGGAGCTTGTCACTTCCTGCTGAGATTTGGGTGTAATTTATGGATTCTGAGCTCATGCTAAAATCTTAGGGAGAGCTTATTTCATCAAATGAGAAAGAGATACATTTATATTTTAATTCTCCCTTCCTTTCCTGTTTGCACCCGGAAGTGTTGTCAGTAGTCATGTTAGTTTCCTGTCTGCGTCACAGTGGACTTCCTTCTTGCCCAGAGATATTTCGGATTCATGCATGGATTGTCCTTGAGAACTAGGGAGGCCACTGTGGACAAGTCTCAGAGTCCTGTGAGTTTCTGTTTATCTGTAGAAGGCTGAGCCAGGCCACATTGCCAACTGGCTTTTGGGATCACTGTCAGCCAGCAGCCTGATTCTAGGTGTTGCCAGAGACCCTGCCCTCTATAGCATGGAATCAGGGACCCAGGAACAATTATTTTTCTCCTTTTGTTCATGGGATCTCCTTTTGAAAAGTGTCCATCTAATGGGTCTTTAGTGCCTCTCTGATGTTGCTTTTTTTCTTCTTTTTTTAAAGAGAGACAGAGGGAGAGTGACACAGAGAGAAAGAGAGAATCAATTTTATTTAGTTTTTCATCTGGTTTTTATTTGCTCTGACACTGGTTGTGTACGTGGTGCTGGGGTTTGAACCCAGGTCCTTGCTCATGCCAGGCAAGCGCTGTAACCCCTGAGCCACTGCTTCAACCCCTTATGTTGCTTTTTTAAAGAAAGAGGTAAAGGTTTTCAGGCTTAAAGTTTTTCCTCTGGTGAAGAGTTAGAAACGTAACACTATTACTTTGGTTCTGGTATTTTTCTACCCACCACCCCAAACTTTTTATTTAATAAAAATTCAAACCTATGGAAATGAGGAAAGAAAAACCCAATGAACATCACACGCCTTTCACTTAGATGCTTGAGGAATTATCTTGGCGGAAGTGTCTCCTATTCCCTGCTCCATCAGTCTTGTGGTTTCTCCCTCTTTGTATATGCTCAGAGGGGGTCTTGTTCCCCTGAACTGTGGTATCGAAGTGAATCCCAAGTCCCAAGTTATTACAGTAATAGGGATTCGGATGTGAATTGATTCATTAAATGCCAAGTAGCCCAATTCACTCATCCAAATGTACTTGGGTTCAGTAGGAAATTGGTGCTAGTTCAGTGGACTGATTACTTTTGTATTTCACAGCAGTTACCTTGAACAACAAAAGATCAGAAGACCTGTAATATGAGACTTCTGTTTTCATTTACTTTAATAACTAGTAAGGGCTGGCTGTGCCATCAATTATGTTCATCAAGTTTTATATTTTATAAAAACCTCCAAGCCATCCTATCCTGGCTGTTTTTATGTTCCCAAGGAATAGCCAAGAAACAGGAAATCTGCAGAGAATGGCTATGAAGGAGGCCAATCACCAGAGCTTAGGGACTGTGTGCCCAGGCAAGCCCTGGAGGCATTCCTCTGGATAATGCCTCTTTGCTGGATTCCTGTAAACCTCTTGACCCAAGGTAGAAAGAGAAAATGAGCCTCCCCCAGTGGGTACCACTAAGAATCAGGTACCACTCAGAACCTTCCTCTGTGCCAGGGACTTGTCATTTGATCCTCTCATAGCCCTGTGAGGTCCATGAGGGAGCTGAGGCCCAAGGTGTAAAACAGCCCTCTGGGTCACTAATACACAACATGGATTAAAGAACACAGACCTGTCTGGCTTGCCCTGAGGGATTTGGGGCAGGTGGTGCAAATCTGAGATCCTGGCATATAGGGCACAAGCTGAGACTCTTCCAGAACCTACTAGAACTTCTTGTACAAGTGAACTTATTTGTATAATTGTTGGGTTGATCACAGTGATCTTGAGGCATCTAAGAAAGGTTAAATTGTGCTAATGGCCCTGTGCCTTTTGCTGATGGGCGTTACACTGGGGAGCCTCACCACCAGCCTCAGTTTTGCAGGGTAGCACAGGCCCTGGAATCTGATGGAGAGAGACTCCCTGGCCTCACCCCCTGCTGTACCATTTGCATTAGAGACTCTCCTTTTTTTTTTTCTTTTTACTTTTATTGGTTAAATATTATGGTACATAATGAAAGGATTCATTGCTTCACATTCATGCATTCATATCCTCTTCCCCTTCACTTTATATCCTCTTCCCCTTCACTTTCTTTGTGCTGAAGTCCCCCTGAGCCCCAAGGTGGGGGAGGAGGGGCTCGCTATCCTGTTTCACTGGATGGCCCTGGTCCCTTAGCCTTTCTACCAGGGCCACATCCTCAGGCCTGGTCCAGGCAGTAGGCAGGCAGGGGGCCAGGGCCGAGGTGGGTAGAGTCACTTACCAAACTTGATGTTATCTTCCACCACGCAATTCCATCTGCTTTGTCACTGCTGGTGATATCACTGAGTGTCTGCCTCGTGGGACATGCCATGGTTGGGCAGTGTCTTGTGGAACAGACATGCAAATGGGAAGCAGAGGCTTCTGGATGATGGGAAATGCTCTCCTGGGGAGAAGAAAGTCAGGAAGGAAGAATGCGGCTGTGTTCCTTGGGTCTCTTAGCAGGGTCTCATGAGTTGAATGAGCTAATAAGAATTAGAGCCAGCCTGGGTCACTGGAACATGTCTCATCCCCGCCCCGGTCAAATGCCACATCTTCCCTGGAACCCTCTTCCTCCCCCCTTTAACTATAAGTGACCTTCCTAAAAGTGTCCGTGCCTCTGATTCCCACCCTCCCTGAACATCTACTGTGTGACAGGCACATCAGAAAGACAGATGCCACCCAGTCGGTTGGCACGTGTGACCTGCCCAGGAGTGAGCACCACAGCCTTCTCTCCTGCTGGCTACTGGTCTAGGCACCTGCAGGCTTCACTCTGGTCCACAGCCCAGCTGCCTGGGACTGGGTGTAGGTACTTCCTCCCTCCCTGCTGACAGGGAAGCATAAGGGAGATTAACACAAGGTTCAAACACACAGGAGGAAAATAATCCAAGGCATGATGGGTGCTGCAGCGTCCCAAGGGGAAAGTGCAGGAGTCAAGCCAGCAAATGGCGTGGCTCGCTCGAGCTTGGCAGTCAGCCTTGGGTTCTGGCCCCAACAATACCACGGTCAGCTGTGGACTTTAAGTCACTGAACTTTCCAGACCTCGTTGGTGGCGACTGTTCTTTATAGAGTCAGACACAGTCATCTGGGGGGCTGGGGGGTGGGCAGAGCACTGGCGGTGGCAAGTCCAAGACATGGCAACTCTGTCCACTATGATTGCGCCTCTACTTGCTTCTGGGTCAGACTGCAGCGTCTTTGTTTCAGTATCTGGATGTGTCCCAACCACATGTACCTCCTCCCTCAGGTGCACGTGGATATTGGGAGATTGAATGAATGATAGGAGACACGTGAGTGAATAGTAGTCACCACATGGCATGTGTCTGTTTGCTGAACTCTAGATTGAGCCTTCTTCTCCCCTTCCCCCGCCCCAAATACCCAGCCATGGTGCTGACTCTATGGAGCTGTGGGTATGAGGAGCTTAAGTGCAACTTGATTCTCGTGGTTTAATGTAAAAGACAGAACTTCCACTGCTGTTGCTTGAACAGCTCAGCCACTTGCACTGAAAATGCCAGTCAAGGCCAAGGTGTCAAGAACCAAGACCCAGTCTTCGGAGCAGATCCACCCGTCGCCCCAGGCTTTCAGATTGCTAACCAGTGTTTGCATTGCAGGTGAGCAGCTAGGTGTCTCCATCAGAAGAGGTCTAATCTGTGTCCCTTCTCTATCTGTCATCCCTCCCCACATCCTCACCTTACAGGAACGGCATCACCAGCTGCCGGATGCGGACTGAGAGCGAGCCATCGTGTGGCTCCCCAGTGGTCAGCGGAGACCCCAAGGAGGATCACAACTATAGCAGTGCCAAGTCCTCCAATGCCCGGAGCACCTCGCCCACCAGCGACTCCATCTCCTCCTCCTCCTCGGCCGATGACCACTATGAGTTTGCCACGAAGGGGAGCCAGGAGGGCAGCGAGGGCAGCGAGGGCAGCTTCCAGAGCCACGAGAGCCACAGCGAAACGGAGGAGGACGACAGGAAGCCCAGCCAGAAGGAAGCCAAGGATGCCCTGGGGGACAGCGGGTATGCATCCCAGCACAAGAAGCGCCAGCACTTCGCCAAGGCCAGGAAGGTCCCCAGCGACACGCTGCCCCTCAAAAAGAGACGCACAGAAAAGCCCCCCGAAAGCGACGACGAGGAGATGAAAGAGGCGGCCGGGTCACTCCTGCACTTGGCAGGGATTCGGTCCTGTTTGAACAACATCACCAATCGGACGGCAAAGGGGCAGAAAGAGCAGAAGGAAACCACAAAAAATTGAAAACAAGTCACTGATTTGTTTTGAACTTATGGCCATTTGGTTTCAGCATGTCAGGAGATTTCTAATGATTTGTGGCAATATCAGCAATTTTTTTCTTTTTTTTTTCTCTTTTTTCTTTCGGTTTGGTTTCTTTCCTTTCTTTTCTTTTTCTTTTTCTTTTTTTTTTTTTAATTTGCCCCCTCTTCTTTGTTTTGGACCCTTGAATTTTATTTTTAAAGGAGATTGAAGCCATAGAACTCATTGACACTCAGCTGTTTTACAAAAGCTTTCCATTATCTGAAGACAAAACCGAAAAAGCCAAAATGACCATTGCTTCCTGCCGCCTGTCAGAAACACGTGGCTGAACCCACAGGGACGTCATCGTTAACACCACGGGAATACACATTTGGCACCTAGAAGGCACGTGTGCAAAGTAATCGTCACTCAGGCCCAACCCTTAGGTTTGAAAAGTGAGGATGTCCCTCCAGTTCCGGTCACTGAGTGGAGGCACATACAGTAATTGGAGAGAAGGAAGATCCCCGCCTCCCCTTAGGAACAGACCCAGGCTTGCGCAGCCAGCATCCCACCGTACCAGGAAAGCCCTGGGCGCTGCCTCACAGCAAGCGTGGGCTCTGCCACCAGGTCCTCTGTGCTTCAAACCTTGAAGCCTGGTGATGCCTCTCAAGCCAAGCACTGGACTGTTTAGGTACATCCGGTGTCAGTGACCTAGGAGGAGCAGCGGGGTGGACTGTAGTGATGTTGGCAGTTACCGAACTCTGTTCTGTATTAAGAAAATGTTCCAAAAGCCATAAGCCTGAAGGTTGGCCCTGCACACACACGCAGACACACACACACACACACACACACACACGTGTACATGCACGAATGAGACTAAAAGAAAACAGACCATGTCTTCTAAACTGCCCAAGTGAAAAGCAGTTAAGTCCAAACAGTGACACTAGCTGTTAAGGAAGGAAATAATGGTACAGATCCTTTTTCTGTCTATCAAAACTAACGATCCAAGCAAAAACAACAATGTGAGCTACGGAACCTGCCATTAGTATTGTGGTGTACTTTTAAAAGATTAAAGGCACACGCATGGACACACACAAAAACGTAAAACCTGGCAAAACATAAAGTTAACTCCTATACTGCCCTCAAAAAGGAGTCTGCAATGAATGTCAGGATTCATCTTGCAAAAAATCACTGATTTCCACATTCAGCCAGTGTAGCCAGCAGAAATTTCTGATCCACAGTGGGTGGATTCCTTTAACGAAAAAAAAAAAAAAAGAAAAAAAGAAAAATATTTAAAAAAAAATCACAAAAACAAACTTTTTTTTTATTCAAAAATAACAAAGTTCTTGTAAGGTAAATAATGTATTTAGCATGAAGCATGAATTATTTTCATATAAATATAGAAATAGAGAAAAGGCTATGCCTCTAATTTTTAAGCCTTAGGCTTAAAGGTTCTTTATTTTCCTCTTTTTTCTTTCTTTTTTATTCTTTTTCTCTCTTTTTTTTCTTTTTTCTTTTTTTTTTTTTTTTTTTTTTTTTTTTTTTTTTTTTTTTTTTTTTTTTTTTTTTTTTTTTTTTTTTTTTTTTCTTCCGGGTTATTTGGTTTTGGTTTTTTGAAGCAGGTGTTTAAGGTTTAATCTTCTTCAGGGACAAATTCTGACTGTTGGGGAACTTACTCTGCAATATAAAAATCTCTTCCTGCTCTGGTAGGGCTTGGATGGTTGAACTCTATGCTGCCTTGTCTGCACTCAGCCCCGACCCCCTCTGATTCTCTACTGAAGAGCGTGTCCTTTCTCTTTGCCTGTACATGTTAAACATGACGCAATAATTCGAGGGCAAACTTAGTAGTGAGTGTGTATGAAAGAATCAAGAGAATTATGGGATGCTTACTTGAGAAAACCATTACCATTATTTGGTCCTAGGAAAAAGGCAGTGAATAATTATGCAAATTCACCAGAAGGGGAAACATGCTAATGGGCCTTATTGGGTGAGGGTATGAGATAGAGTACATGTGAGGGAGGAAGTGATAAGGTTAGAAAGGCCAGCCCCAGATGTTTCGTTGGAAACATGCCATTTCAAAGTAAGAAGGAGGGGCTGGCCATCTCTGCCACCTCAACACACTAACAACCTGTAATTAGACCACCTAGCTTGTGAGAGCTGAACTTTGACAACCAGATGATGTCACGCAGACCAGAAACTCTTATCTTTGCCTAAAAACAAAAACAAAAAGATGAAAAAAATATTTTTTGTTTTGTTTTGGAGATCCAAAGAAAAATCTCAACAATATGATCTTCCATCCAAATGGAGGGAAGTTTTAAAACAAAAGTACCCCCTACCATGGCTCAGGATCTGGTGGTCAGGGACAGGGAGACTAAAGTGATCTTGAATTTTTGCAATCGGACAGTTGTGAGCCAAAAACCAGGTATCATCAGAAACTTCATCAGCCAGACAGTGGGAATGACATCCCTGCCATTGTGTGGGCTGCTGGTGAGAGAACCTGGAAAACTCCTCTGTGGAGCCTGAATGCGTGCCCCGTGTTTGTTCAGGATCAGGCGGGGACACGGATGTAATTTTGCAATACTCCGTGCCCTTTTTCTCCCCAAACATCAAACACCCTAAAAGCCATTCACAGCTGAGGAACCTGAGCCACACTTTGATTTGTGTTGTCACCACCTGATTAAGCCCAAAAGACCACCACCTTGATCCCCCAGACCTAAGACAATGTAATTCAGACTTCTCTCCAGAAAGGCAGAGGTAAACATCAGCACTGTTTCTGGCAGGGGACTTCTTCCAAGGAAAACCCCACAGTGGGCTGTCTCCCCTCATTTCGTTTTTCTAAGGGGGCAGATGCCTCGTTTAGAAAATAATAAAATGCAATGTGTGTGATTTACTTTTCTGATCTCTTTTGAGAAATAGATAAATATAAAAGTGCGTTCTTAACTCCAGAACCACTCTTTTTGCATAAATACCTCATCGGGCAGCTAAGTGTTATTTTCCTGAGTCTCTCTTGGCACCTTCATTGGATCTTCTGGAAGACTTGTTGGGGAAACTTTAGTGAGGGTACTGTTTTCTATTTTCTGTTTTTGGAGGCATACACATTATGCATAACCAAAACAATGGCTCAATTGTGTTTAAGTTTGTATTTTGGTTGTTGAGAAGAAGAAAAAAGTATCAATGTGTATGTGGCTGTTTGTAGTGAATTCATTGCGGAATGAGGTTGTCCGTGTCCTTAACAAGCCAAGGGGCAGGAGGCACTCCCTCTTACCCCCTCCTCCAAAAGCAGTAGAGAATTTAAGCACAAGCCTATTTGTGAAAGAATATTTTCCTTAAGTGTCATTCACTTCAGTCCTGGAATTCCTTCCCAAAAGTCAGATGTTCTTTTAGCTTCCGAACTAGCATATGCATCCATTAGTCTGACCGATCGCCTGAGCACCCTTAAGGGATGCGTGTGTCATTCCAGAATCTCATACTCACGGGCGGGGGGAGGGGGAGATGGGGAACTACAGCAATATTTCAAGATGCTTCGGAAAACAACCGTGAACCCATCAGCACCTGACATTACAAGTTCTTGCTACTGGCCCTCGGACACATTTAAGAGGAAGAGATCATAGCTCTTTTTTCTTAAATGACATGCACATAGACAGTTGTTTTTACCCTACTATAATTGTCTTTTATCTATCTAGTGCCATGCGAAAGGGTTTGCTTCATAGATTTTTCCCAGCCTTACACAAGCCCCTACTCCCCCACCCTAGACAGTGTATTTTCAAGAGTTCTTTGGCAAGGCCATCTATCTGAAACCCAAAATGAAGGTGGTTTTGAGAAAAGCATGGTGTTCAGCCTTTCAGAAGGAATGTGTCGGAGGCCTTTCCCAAGAATGAGTCCTCCTCCCAGAGGCCGGCCATGTGTCCCGTGCGTGCTGGTCACGGCGGTCACTACCATGGGGCACTCTGGAAGAGGCCATTGCACTGAACAGTGCTGCAGCCTGAGGGACAGCGTCAGGCAGTGGCCTCTGGAGTGAAAACAAGCCGATGGCTTTTGTGCGCAGCTGAGTCCAGCATGCCAGATGTGCTCAGCACCAAGTGCAGGTGATCCAACCTCAACGCTTCCGCTCCGCGGGGGCCTCTGGCCTCTCGCGCAAGGGCTCTGAGAAGGAACCAGAGATCTGTACAAGTGACCTACACGGGAGGGTTTTCCATATGGGATCGGCATTCAGTTCAATGTGATTTTCCCTTTCATCTGTATTCAGGTTGGGACTGGTTTCTTTGTGGTGGATCACAGCTGCCCAGATGTTGCGATTTATTTTTATGTTTCTGTAGAGAAGTATTTTTCTTTCATCTTCGGAATTTTTTTGCCACCAAAAGGAAACATCGGAACTCTATGTCCTCTCTCGATTGTGACTTACCAGTGTTGACAGTCAAGTCCTTAGTGTTGTAGCTCCCAGCCCACCAATACTATATCAAACACTGTTATGCCCACGATGCAGCACTGTGATCTAATTTAAATAATACTTTTTTATTATTTATACTACTATATATAATATACATCAACACTTTTGCTATATAACCTAAGTGATAAACCCCTTTCAGTTACCTGCCAAACTCTGGACTTTGGTTTATATTGCAGTTAACACAGTTACAAAGTTCTAGTGTTGTCTTCTTTTTTCTTTTCTTTCTTTTTTTTCCTCTCTTTCCTCTCTCTGTGTAATGGAATGTGTAAATCAAAGTGTATACATTGTGTGGTGTTCCTGTTTCTTGGAATTTCATGAGGATTTACACCCGGCATCCAGTGTTCTGTATAGACCTGCCTACCGTTGTGAATTCATCTGTATCTTCTCTCCTTGTATCTTAATTCTCTTGAATTAAGCACAGACTTGTCAGCGCGGTTGCTTTATCATGAATGATGTACATGACCTTGGCATTCTTCCACAGTTCAGCAAATAAGTGCTAGCTTCACTGACCAAAAAATTAAGGAAGGAAAACACCATTTTTAAAATGATCCATCTTTTAACGGCCGAAACCGATGTGTCTATGGTGCTGCATCTCTGCTGTGCTTCTGAAATCAGACCGGTGTGAAAAGCTCATTTCCGACTTCCTCCGAGATGCTCACAAGTACCCTTCCTGTTGTTTTGTTAGTGTTGAAATTAAGACTATTTATTTGGAATATATACAGCAGTGTTTTTCCACTGTATTTCATTTGCAAAAGCGGAGAAGCGCTTTCTCTACCTTTTGCAAATCGTTGATATTCCATATTGGATCCTCACAGACTTCCATATGGTGAACCTGTCAAACTTAGAAATTGTATTTTATCCTTTCATGCCTGTGGCCTGAGTTCCCCA